>CAUYQG010252785.1:0-27621 GCA_963574415.1 Tarsius wallacei
AAAATGCAAATCAAAACCACACTGAGATACCACCTAACCCCAGTAAGAATGGCCATCATTAATAAAACAAACAACAACAGATGCTGGCGAGGATGTGGAGAAAAAGGAACGCTTCTACACTGCTGGTGGGAATGCAAACTACTGCAACCTCTTTGGAAGACAGTGTGGCGACTTCCAAAAGAACTAGAAATTGGCCTTCCATATGACCCATCAATTCCCCTATTGGGAATATACCTGGAGGAACTCAAATCATTCTACAAGAAAGATACCTGCACACATATGTTTGTTGCAGCTCTATTCACGATAGCAAAAACATGGAAACAACTATGCTGCCCATTGAAGCTGGACTGGATTTAAAAAATGTGGTACATATGCACAATGGAATATTATGCAGCCATAAGAAAGGACAAACATATGGACTTCACAGCAGCTTGAATGCATTTAGAGTCTATCATACTCAGTGATCTGTCACAGAAACAAAGAACAGAGTACCATGTGTTCTCACTCATCAGCAGACCTTGAACAATATAATACTATGAGGAAGGAATTGGCAGTAGTGGGAAACTGTCAGGGGAGGGGGAATGTGATTGACAGTTAAGGGAAACTGCCAAGGACGAGGGAAGCTCATCAACAGGGGTTGACAGTAGTGGGAAACTGCCGGGATTAGGGGTGGGATTGGCAGTTGAGGGAAATTGCCAGGAGAGGGAGGGGCACACCTCATCAGCAAGGGTATCTGCATAATGAACATTTGTATACCTAACCCTGAATTGTACCCCACATCTTTTTTTTAAAAATGTGTATCTTGTAGATAATTTAATTGTACACATTTGTATATATTAGCTTATTTTCTGTATTAAAGTTCACATGATGGTATATATTTCTTCTCTTACAGTTTCTCTAGCACTTAAGACAGCAACTAGCACCAGAAAGACAAAATAATCATAATTATATTAATAATCATAATGAGCTGGCATGATAACAGTGATCATAAAAGAAATGTTTTTTTAATGCAGAAGTCACCAACTGGTATGCACATAGATGTTCACAGTCTCTGGATGTGCTCATTTGTCCTGCAAAGTGTTTTTAAAAATTGAATCAATTTTAAACATTTAAAAATTGACATAATAGTCAAGTTGTGCTGCAGCTTCTCTTGAGAAAAATGTGACGATCTGGCAATACCTGGACATCTCTTGCATGGGTGTCAACTTTTGGAGAAGGTCCCCTTTCAAAGATGTGTTCACTTTATGACTTACCAGAACTTCACCTGATTCTGCTCTCTCGAGTCATGCTTGTAAGCACTTGAGATTCTATCTCCTGATTTAGACTGTGTCTGCCATTCAACAGAGGACTTCACATTCGTTAATTCACTTAATCCACAACATTCTATAATTAAATGCTTTTAAAATATACACTTTATAAATGAGAAGACTGAAATTGAAGGAGGTTCAATGAAACTTTCTTGATGTCACCCAATGTCCAGTTGGGATATCTAGCCAGGATTCTATGTTATATTGCTTGTCCCTCCCTATATACTCATTAACCCTGAGTAGGACAAGCTACACTTGTGCCTGCATATTCCTAAAGTTTTCTTCTCTAGAGATGCTTTGTCTATGACTGTCTTTCCCTGCATTTCAACATCTTTCTCTTAGTGGGCCTGTCTCTGTGTCAATCTGCCTGCCATCGTTATATCTGAGTGGATCTCCATTTTCCATCTGTATTTTTCTATTTTCTTTTCCCTATCTACATTTCTCAGCTCACTCCATCATTATCCCTTCCACACACAGAATTTCTCTCTTTTTCACTCTTTTGTCTTTCTGTGTCATCCTTAACTCTCCAAAGATGCAGAAATAAAATATTTTTATTCCTGTAGTCTATTTTCTTTACATTGAGCACATTTTGCCTGAATAAAAATGATTAAGTTGAATAATTTTATTTTTAAATATCAATACCCCTTGATAGTATACTACTAATTCCCCCTTATTCTCTGCTCTTTTATTTGAATTATGTCTTCATCAATAAACATTTATTAATTGTCTCCCTCAAATTAAGTCCTAAACATGATAAAGTCAAGTCCTAAACGTGACCACCTTCAAGTAAAAGGATTTATACACACACACACAAACACACACAGCACACACACACACACACACACACACACACACATATATATATGATACCTATATGCACCTTAACTCAACAACAGCACTTCATTGTACGTTTCCATTAATTGCACTATCCAGTTTGCATAGTCGACATCTGCAAGATTCATTCCATGGCTTCTGAAGCTCCTGTTGCATTCTTATTCTCAGCTGTGACACCCTCCCCAGCAACGGAAGCTGGTCTTCCTTCTATCTTTACTTCCTGTTTATATTCAAAGCAGTGAATGTTCTGATGCATTTTTTATCGTTGATGCATGATCTGATAACAACTTAATTACAACTTACATATGCAAGTGTTGTCTCATTGAGACCTTTTTTAATATTATTACTTTAAAAAAAAAAGTTCTAGCTCAACCTCCGCAAACAAACCTCCTTGCTAAAGGGATACCAGATATCCTAAAGAAGATGAGTGAATGTTCTGAGGGCTAGCAGGATTCAACTAGTTATTGTAGATCTTTGGAATGGTTCTGAAGGCAAACCTATTTTGCTTTTTTCTAAGGGGTTGAGGTACACAAGACAAAGACACTGAAGGAGTTTTTCCTCCTACTTCTCTGCAGTGGACCAACTCTCTTTCTCTTTAGGTAGAAAAATCTTGTTTTGCTGAAGGCTTATAGGAAGTTGCAGAGACTGAGCAGCTGACTTCGTCTATGACATAAACCTCACCTGTTCCTTGCAAAAGTTTGTGAGCAGACAAAGCTTCTAAGACAATATTACTACTCCTTCTATCTGACTTTCTGTCAAAAATTCAACATTCAACATTTGACAAATATATGAGGTTCTACAATGTGGCTGGCACTGTCTAGTTCCATTGATACAGAGATGACAAGATCCTTGATTGCCTGAGACGACAAGTAAGATATGGAGAGATAGAAAATAAAGCAGATGAATAATTTAAAATTATCATATTAGACTGTGATGAGTGCTAAAAAAATAAATCAAAATGAGGAATAGGAAATATGAGAACAGATATATGAAAATCATGCCCCCTCCTCTCTTTTATGATTGTCAACTAAACCTTTTCCTCACCTTCCTCTTTACAAACATGTTCAGATGGATTACATGGTTTTATTCGTATTTACGTTTTCCTTCTCATTATTGTGTTGATGATGCATAAGATGCATCTAGAATAATGTATTTTTCATGGTAGGCTCTCAATATTGTTACACCTCCACTCTAAATATTTTTCATGGTGCACACTAAGTTGCTTCTTCTTTTGGTTATGAAGTTTCAGTAAAGTGCCCAGAATTATCCTTTATTTGTAAAGAATAGAATCTCCTAGACGGATTTATCAAGAGACTCATTTCTTTTTCCATGTTAAAGCTTTAAATTTAAAAAAGCAACAACAAAAATTAAACATGTGTTGCAAACCTACCATAACCTTGACCCAGTGGAGGGAGCTACAAAATAGTAGTCCATAAACCTCTATCCATTTCTTCAGAGACCTTGTAAGAAAAGGGAGGGAAATGTGCAAACAAGCAACTTAACTACACTGATCTGAACCACCTCTGATGTTTATACAACATAAATGGATGTAAAGAGTCCAATCTCTTAATCCAGAATAATAGCGAGTTATGTATGTGAGGCACTTATGTGGTCACCTCATCCTTTTATAGGAACTCTGAGAAGCATTTTTTTTTCTTCTTTAAGAGGTAGGTCATTAAAACATGAATCGGGAATACCTTTCATTTCAAAAAGTAGACATTAATTTCTGGTATCTGAAACTCCAAATGGGAATTTATTAAAAGGATTATTAAATTTCTCACTAAAAACTGAAAAAGTTGAGGAAAAAAAACCAGGAAGCTCAGGAACAAAGACAACTCCAGAGACCTCAGCTGAAGAAGATTGGGCACCTCCCAGTAAGTAGCCAAGAACACAAATCAGCTTCTAAAAATCCCAGCCTCTGAATCTCAATTCCAAATTTCAATTTCCTGAAAGACTTTGATGGTGACCCACTCTGCATTAGCTGTGTATCCTTGGATTTACTGGTTATAAGCAAAGAGCAGGTGCTTATACAATTTGGGAGTGGCCACTGAGGCCAACATATCTAAGAAGTCATTTCTAAAGAAAGGTGCAAGGAAGAATAAACCCACAGTCCCTAGAAAGAAATGTTACAGACAATGTATCCCCTGCTTTTATACTATTACTGCATTTAGAATAACATATATAAACAATAGTAAGGGGGGAATGAGGAAAGGCAAAGAAGGCTGGAGACGGTTTCTCTGAAGAGTGATGCAGTAATTGTCATCAAGTAAGTGGAGAGTTATTATGAAGAGAACTCTGGCCAACTTTTCTTAATTTTCATAGAGCAAGAATAAATTGACTAAAATGCCAACAAGAGAAGGTTAGGTTAGAGATTAAAAAGGATGTACCGACAATAAAAGTTTTTAAGCATTAACTGAGGATCTTGGTCATAAAATGTTTAAAACAGATTCAATACTTCATTTTAAAAATCACTTAAGTCACCATTTCTTTTAAATTAAATTGATTGTTATAAGAAGGCATTTGGGTGAAAAAAGAATTACCAGAAGAAACAAACAATTTTTACAATTATATTTGAGAGCTTGGGAATTGGACAATCTCATAGTGTCAAAGAATGATAAATAATTGATACAATTGGTTTTAAGTCAGCTACTTTTTAATAGATAAACTTGAAAGATAATGAACTTCACTGAAGTTTATCACTTTATGTCTTGGAGTCTGTGTCATGGGGCCCCTAGATAAGAAAGTCTTTAATGAAGTGCCCCGGGTTGTTAAAATCACTTGGAGGAATTTCAAGTCAGATACACCATATTCAAATGCATGTATATTCACCAGAGGATGGTGAATATTGTTTTAGCCAGTTTCAAATACTCACAGCAACGTATAGTGTCATCAGAGTGCTCATTAAAATTTACTATAATGGTATTTCTTCCAATATGTTGCAGAAATTAAAGCATCCAAAATTGCAAAATTTAGAGAATATGAAATATGAGAAATTATTAATGAAAACCTTAAAAAAGAACAACTGTCATTAATGACAAGCCATGTATTCGTGATGACGGAATATAAAAGTGTTTGAGCTTAAACATCCACATTTTTCCAGTTTATTGTCATCAAACTTCATAAAAGTATAAAACATCATTCATAAAACTTTATAGTCATCAAATTGTTATTTTTACTTTATTTAGTAAAAATCCAGTTTCAAAGAAGGCATTGAATGTTATTGTTTATTGAATTTGTATAGGTTAAAACCAGAGTAAAACATGAGTAGAAAGTAGAGTAGAAACATGAGTAGAAAACTAGAGTAAAAAAGCATTGGTGTTGTCAAAAGAAATTCATCAGTTACCTTATTGTGTTCTTCACGTATAGATTTCTACATGGCAGTATCTCCTAAATAATACTCCCCAATTAAATAAAGTACAAAAGCACATATTCAGTATTTTTCATGTTTTGCTATTGCCGCTATTTTTCTTGCTAGAAAAATGGGGCAAGTTCTTTTATGTCTTATCACTAGGACCAAGTAAAAGAAAGTACATGTATAATAGAGTAATCAGGGATCAGGGATTAATGGAAAGTTATCAAATGGAATAAAATACACACACACACACACACACACATACGGAATGTATTCTTTTTCAATATCTAGCCATTGACTGCCTCCTTTGTACAAGGGGCTTTTTGATTAGATCAACTTTTAGATTTCGCATATAAGTGAGATCACACAGTTTTTGTCTTCTATGCCCGACTTATTTCACTTAACATAATGTTCCCCAGGTTCATCCATGTTGTTGCAAATGACAAAACTTCCACCTTTAATAAGGTTGGATAGTATCTCATTATGTTAATATACCATTTTTAAAATCTATTCATCCATTTGCAAGTTACAACTACAAAGAACCAATTAAAAACATAATGTAGGCTGGGCATGGTGGCTCACACCTGTAATCCCAGTACATTGGGAGGCCAAGGCAGAAAGATTGCTTCAGCCCAGGAGTTCAAGACTAGCCTGGGCAACATAGTGAGACCTCATCTCTAAAAATAAATAAAAAATTTTTTTAAAGTAAACTTTTTTAAAGAAAGTAGTCAAGAGATAAGAGTTGGCATGGTTGTGGAGAAAAGGGAACAATTGTACACTGCTGAAAGGAATGTAAATTAGTACATCCATTATGAAAAACAGTATGTAGGTTCCTCAGAAAAAAATAAAATAGAGCCACTAATCTAAAATTAAGCCAGCAGTCCCGCTTCTTGGTATATAGCCAAAGGAAATGGATATATGGAAGAGATATCTGCACTCCCATTTTCATTGCAGCATTATTCTCAATAACCAAGACATGGAAACAACCTAAATGTCTACAAATGGATGAATAGATTTTAAAAGTATATATACACAAAAGGATACTATTCAACCTTATTAAAGGAGGACCTTTTGTCGTTTGTAACAACATGGATGAACCTGGAGGACATCATGTTAAATGAAACAAGACAGGCATAGAAGACAAATACTGTGTGATCTCACTTATAGGCAAAGTCTAAAAGTTGAATTCATCAAAACAAAGAGTAAAATGGTGGGTACCAGGGGCTGAGAATGAAAGGGTTTTGGGGAGGTTCTGGTCTAAGAATACAAACTTTCAATTAGACAGGAGGAATAGGTTCAAGAGATCTATTGTATATCATGTTTACTATAGTCAGTAGCAACATATTATATACCTTAAAATTGATATGAGAGCAGATTTTAAGTGTGCAGTAATAGATATGTTAATTAACTCAACTTAGCCATTTCACAATGTGTATCTATATAAAAACATCATGTCGTACACCATAAATATGTACAAACTTCAGTTGTCAATTAAAAATAAATAATTAAAAGAATAAATAAGTAAATGAACAAATATGGGAAGATCAGTCTAATGTTAAAATCCAGACTTACAGCCTGGCTTTGTAGCATAGTAGCTCAATTTGAATGTGCCATCTGTTTCCTAATAGCCTCTCACTATTGCATTAACAATCTCTAAATGTCTACACCCACATAAAGGCTTTCCCCAATATCCTGGGTTTATGTGATATTAAGAATACTCTTGTGCTGGACTCTGCAGGAAATTGAGTCTGGAAAGTGCATTTCCCTTATTCTCTCAATATCCATGCCATTTTGTGTGTGTGCCATAATTGTTGGTGTTGATTTGTTTTATATTTTTAAAACTCATCTTACCAGGAACTTCAACTGAAGACTCAAGGGACATTCTAAACTTTGACTGTCTAGCCTCTCACAGTTCAGAGTTAGAATAATGTGTGTCATCTTTTCCTCGGTCCAGCTGGTTGACTCATAGAGGCTAAGGGCTACTGTGAACATTTCTCCCAAGTCTGACAAGAGCTAAATACACCCAGGAAAACAGGATTTTAAATATTTTCTTGGTGAAGTTATCTGAGCACAGTCAACTCTTAGGAACTGTGGTCCAAAGCAGTTTCTTTTAAACTCAAATAAAACACTGATCTCCTTGCTTGGTGCACAGAGTCAGAACAAGAAATAATCTTTCAAGCAGCAGTTTGTAGCCCGCTGTTTCATCACCAGACATCTGACACCTGAGGCCAGGTAACCCAGTTGCAGCTCCATGGAACAAAGCATTAGATTATGTGTGTGTGTGTGTGTGTGTGTGTGTGTGTGTGTGTGTGTGTTTTCAACAACAACACAGAGGCTCAAATCAAAACTTCCACATACTTACAAAATCTAGGACCAAAATGATATAATTCTACTTAATTGTGTAGAATTGTATAGTTAAAATGACAGCTATCTGGGTCTCAGTCAAATGCATTTGTTAGCTGAATGTTAATTTGAAAGTTACCTGATGGCAATGTTAGCACTCAGTGGATGTCTTCACCCAGTTCACTGAATCCAAAATTTTCCATTGAAGGTACACTGTCTTAGTTTCAACTTTTCTGACTCTGAGGCAAGGCTTAGGATGCAAATCCTTTATTTGGGAGGTGATTCTTCCCAAGGAGAACTTGGAGAGGTGAGATGGGGAAGGCAGAACAATCAAAAAAGGGCATGTTCAAAAGTGGATACCCTTGTAGAGAACAAGGGTCCAATCACCTCAAAGTTGACCAACAAAGGGGCCACGAAGCTGGGATATGTTATGTCAACTCCAGTCTTATTGAATGGGGTTTACTGGCAAAATGACTGCCCAGTGTTTTCAATCTACTCATTCCTGAGATCTGGGAATGCCCATTGGGAATAAAATGAATATGGGTTGGGCAACACTAGGGTCTGCTGTACTCCACAAGAACATCCCCAAGTAAAATTGTAGCTCTACATGTAAGTCAGCAGGAGGTCCATTCTTGCCACTCTCCTAGGAATCCATACAAAACTACATCCAGCATTATTAGGGGACTTGCACATAAACTAGTATTTTCCCAAATCTGGATATATTTGGACCCAGAGTACTGCTTGTGACTGTGGAGTGTCAAATTACACATTCTTTCTCCTAGTATTAAACATTTGGCTCAAACTGTCTTGAGTTTCTTGTGTTACATCTTTCAGTGGTTAAAATACCTTGCACTCACTGTTCCTACCAATATGTCTGGGTTAAATGGTAGGGTGAGAACAAACCCTCCAGCCGGCAGCAATTGATGACATATGTACATACATGGAGCTGCACTCTTTCAACCTAGATTGTAATGTTTCATTTCTTTTCAAGTCTGTTCAAAATCTGTAATAGGTAAAAAGCTCAAAGGGAAGTGATCCAAGTATGTAACCCTTTTATTTTAGGGCTATATAAATTCATGTCATATCTGTATACATAACTGGATGTGTACAGGAGGTCTACCAAAGAATAGCAGTTAAGATACCTGAGTCCTTTTATTAAATTTACAAATAAGTTTCCAGTTATACTTCCCCCCTCCCTTGAGTGACTCTTTCTAGAAAAATGGCAGTACATGGTAATTGTCTAATATATAGAGAGCTAAAGTTGATATCTAGTGACACTGCCCAACTCTAGAGCCAAAAATCTTTCAACGATGCTTGAATGGTAGTCCTCCAGCTTCATAATAAAATCATAAAGGGATTTCAGTCTCCATCGAATGTTCCATCCCATATGCAACAAAAGAAAAGTTAACCTCTCCACAACACAAACAACCAAACAGAAGCCTTCTCAGCCCCAAAATATTGGCTTTTAAAGTTAAGTGAGAGAAAGCTACCTTCTTCACATAGCTTTGCTGCCTGTGGGGGCGACAAAAACATCATATTTACTTTGAGTCAGGTGCCACATTAAGGTCCATGCTCTTTATACTCTCAGAACTTGTCACCCAATTGTCCTCCCTTACAAATTTTCTCGGGAGTAGTTCTGATATGTGTATTATGTAGACTGCTATTTTAATATAGCAGAAAGTTCACTTTGATTGCTAAATGTGTGTTTGTAGGAAATAATTGTCTCAGGCTATGTCTGCAGTCTTTGTCAAAAGACAGAATTCAGGCATACTTGAGAGACAGACCAAGCTTTTCATATAAGATAATTCTATGCACAAGGCTGTTTTTTCTTATCACCTAGATTATTGCATGTGACCTGTTTTGGGGTACTTTATTAATGGAACTTTCCAAAGTTCCAGAGAAGAATTTTAATTTTGAGAATGCAAATAGAACGTAGTAAAATTCAACAGTAGCAATGATTTCAAACTAGGCAAGCTCATCAATATTTATGAAGCTGGATTATAGTCATTTGCAGATGATGCAATCATCGTTTGAAGCTATCTTCTGTGAGTTAATTTTAAAGTTTAAATGCATGTGATAGTCATGATGTTTTGGTATTTAGTTGTCTGTTACCTGGGTCTAAATGCCAGAGTATAGTCACATTGAAAAATGAATACTAGAATAATCAGCTTTCATTTATTTCATATTATATTCACACTTTAAGTGGTAAGTTAATTGAAAGTGTGTGCAGTTAACATATTTGACAATTTCCATATATATGTTAAAATATAACTCTAAAATGCGTTTTGCTAAAGCAATGTTGAACATATAATTTGGAGATTTTCAAAATCATGACATTTAAATCAAAGTGCTCACTGTGGCTCCTGAATACAGCAGATATGGATAGTTCATGATTTTAAAACTTAGTATGAAGGTAAAACCATACATAATAGCTTACCAAACACTTTTTTATGAAGCCCAAATAAATGAAGAGTGTATGTTCATATTAATTACTTATGTGTGTGAGAAAAGGAGAAGTATTTGTTTCTGTAGAACCTGGCACAATGTCTGGCATACACAATGGGTAATCAATACATGATTGTTAGGGAGAGAAATGAGGTTTATGTATAATTTTTAAATAATGAATTTGATGATCAGAGACAATTATTTGAAAAAAAAAGTTGTACCTGATACACAGTGGAATATTACGCAGCCATGAAAAAGAACAAAATTGGCCGGGCTCAGTGGCTCAGCCTGTAATCCCATGCCTTGGGAGGCTGAAGTGAGTGGATTGTCTGAGCCCGCGGGTTCGAGACCCGCCTGGGCAACTTGGTAAGACCTCATCTCTACAATAAATCAAAAACATTAGCCTAGTGTGGTAGCACGCGCCTGTAGTTCCAGCTACTTGGAAGGCTGAGGCGGAAGGATCGCTGGAGCCCAGTAGATCGCTGGAGCCCAGTGGCTCCCGGCCACTGCACTCCAGTCTGGGAGACAGAGTGAGACTCCAGCTCAAAAAAAAAAAAGAAAAAGAAAAAGAACAAAATCATGAATTTCGCAGCAACTTGGATGGAATTATAATACTGAGTGATCTCTCACAGAAACAAAGATCTGAGTATCACATGTTCTCACTCATAAGTGGACCTTGAACATCTATCGTAATACTATAATAAAAGGATTGACAGTGGCAGGAAACTATGGGGGGGACAGGAAGGGAAGGGAGGTGAGATTAACAGTAGTCAATATCTGTCTGGGGAAGGGGGGGCACACCTCATCAACAAGGGTACCTGCACAATGCATATTTGTATACCTAACCCTTAACCGTACGCCACAATTTTAAAATAAAATATATATATTAAAAAATAAAAAAAGCTTAGAGTGACAGTGTCTATAACCTCATCTCTTCATTTCATACATGGTCTTGTCTATGTTATTCCATTACATATGTTGAGAACTGAGGAGAGATTATTGAATTGAATCATTAGGTGATTGTTGGGGATATTTGAGGAGAATTTTATGGAAGTGAAAGCAGAAGAATGCAGATTTCTGGGGGTGGCAGAGTAAGCACTAATTGGAAAGCTTCATTGTTTTTGTCTGGTGGAACTCTACAACTTTTGGTCACAGACTGTTAAAAAATTTTTCAGAAAAATACACAAGAGCAACGTATTCTTGATAACTTATACGTTAAAAAAATAGAATGAGCATCTCATGAAGTAAACATAAGTGATTTTTGAGGTAGTTTTATAAGAAAAATTATGACCCTAATGCATCATCAATCTGTCCCTTTGGTGTTCTTGAATACCAGTTTAGAGACCCCCAACTCGATATCATGGGCCTGCCTGTGTTATTCCCCAAGCCTGTTCTTGAATCATAATACAAATAACCCCAATTATCCCCCCTCCCAAACACAAACAAAGATATTCTAAGAGTTTAAATATGCAGGAAAACACAGGGGATGTGTCCTTCTAATTTGTTCAGAGCTCTCCAAAACTAGAGTTGTTGGATACAAGATTGTGAGGACGCCTGTTCATGCAGCCAATGGATGTGGTCTAGAACAAGGGTCAGCAGCAGCATCTCCCTGAGCACCACTCCTTTTTCTCAGAACATTCTAATTTCAGTGTCTGTATGTCATACTTTATTGGAACACAGCCACATCCATTGGTTAGCAGAACTGATTAGGTGCAACAGAGATCACATGGCCTGTAAAGCCAAAATTATTTACTATCTGGTCCTTTATTTTAAAAAAAGTTTACTGATGTCTATTCCAAAATTCTTGAACGCTTGAAGTTTAAATTAAGTTTTTTTTTTTTAAAAGTAAGATGTGTCAGGTAAAGTGATCTCATTTTACCCCTTAATATTTTATAATACAAACATTTGAAGATGTTTAATAATAAATGATTTGGATAAAGGAAATCCCACACCACTAAAAAATGACTAGGAAGGCAATAGTCAAGTTCAAATAAGAGGGAAGAATACTTCCATTAAAAAAATTTAAGCTAAAAGATCTATAATTACACATGACATTTGGCCCCTGAGTTCTTGACAAAAAAAAAAAAAAAAGAGCAAGAGAGAGAGAAAGAGAAATTTCCATCTCAGATGTGAGAGAAATTTCTCATGTTGACTTCTATCATAACTCTTTTTTTTTTTGCAGCTTTCCAAAGACACTTTTATTTACATATTATACTGCAAAACAACATAAAATTTATGTAATTATCTACTTGAATAATGATGAGGAGAAGGAAGGAGGATGGCCAGAGGGGAGCTGATGGTATCACCACTTCTTATTAACCTATGAGGATTAGAAAAAACTCTATGCCTAGTGGGAAACCTGTTAAATTAGACTTTTGTTTAATAGGAAATTGTACCACTCAAATAGCCCTGAAGTTTGGGTTCATGGTCAAAAAAAAAAGTGTGGGGAGAGGTGGTGCTAATGAATAGGAATAGAACTCTCTCCTATTTAAAGTTCTTAGGACATAAACCTATGATGTTTTCTTTTTGTTGTTGTTGTTTTTATTTTGTCTTGTTTTTCCTTAGGAAAGTATTTTGGATTTAGCACCAAACCCTTAATTTATTCTAGAAAATTCTGTATCATGATCAGTAGTGTTAGGTTTCCCATCCATGGTGTCTCAGTTCATTCAGGCTGCTTTAGGAAAAAAACATAGACAGGGTGGCTTATAAACAGCAAATATTTATTTCTCACAGTTCTGGAGGCTGGAGGTTCAAGATCAAGGCATGGCATTCTGTGTCTAGTGTGGACCGACCTCCTGATTCATAGACAGCAACTTCTTGTTGTGTTCTCACATGGTGAAAGGAGTGAGGAATCTCTCTGGGGTCTCTCTCTCTCTCTCTCTCTCTCTCTCTCTCTCAACAGAAGTAAGGTCTTGATATGTTGCCCAGGCTGGCCTCAAACACCTGCGCTCAAGTGATTCTTCTGCTTCAGCCTTCCAAAGTGTTGGGATTATAAGTGTGAGTCACTGCATCCAGTCTGTGGTCTCTTTTTTAAGGACTCTAATCTCATTCAGGCTGCACTCTCACAACTTCATCACTACCCAAAGTTTCCACCCCCTAATACCATCATCTTAGGAGTCAGATTCCAATATTTGAATCTTAAGGGTACACAAACATTAAGTCTAAACCACATGACTTCTGCTATTCTTTGTGTGGGTTTACACATTTATTAAACCTAAATAGGCTGACCATAGTGGCTCACGCCCATAATCCCCACACTTTAGGAGGCTGAGCGAGAGGATCGCTTGAGCCCAGAAGTTTGAGACCAGCCTGGGCAACATAGTGAGAACTTCTCTCTATAAAAAAAATTTAAAAATCAAAAAATTAGTCGGGTGTGGTAGAACGTAGCTATAGTCCAAGCTACTTGGGAAGTTAAGGTGAAAGGATCTCCTGAGCCCAGGAAGGTGAGGCTGCAGTGAGCCAAGATCATGCCACTGCACTCCAGCCTGAGTGACAGAGTGAGACCCTGACTCAAAAAAACATTAAAATAAAAAATAAACTTTAGTAATTATATTTTAAAATGGCTTTAAAAACGAGTATTGAGGGGGAGGTCAGAACTATTCTCATTGGCAGTTTTTGTTTGTTTGTTTGTTTTTAACATATGAGTTTGACGACCTGACAGTATCACTGTTCTTTTGAGGATTTTAAGTTCAGAACCTCATGAAATTCACAGAAAAATGACATTTTAATACAGTACTTTTTTTGAACATTTTATTATAAAACAGGAGACTTTCATTGGCAAAGGGAAGAAAGTTTATGGACTCTTACATTTCCCGTCTCTTTGCACAAAATAAATGGACATTTTTTTTTCCCAAGGGAATAGTCACAAACACTTTCACCCTTAAATGTACACTAAAGTGACATTTTTCAGGAAGCAAAAAAGCATGAGAAGATTGGGTACATTATCCTTGTCTAAATATTAAACTTCCATTCTTCATAGCAAGATGATATTAATTGGAAATAGCATGAACTCAATTCTTGGAAATAAATAATTTATTGTTATAAATAAACAGAGTTCTCACTGCTAATTAGTATAAAGATATATTGCACAAACAGTGTCATCATTCATAGTTCCCATGCCTTTCTGAAGAAGAGTTGGCTGGTTTTGAGTTGAACAAAACACTGACATATTAAAATAATCCAGTAAATAGATCACTTGAATGGGTACCCTGATGAGACACATGCTGACCATTTAATTAGAGTATTGCTGGGTGTGATGACTGAAAACCTGTTTGGAGATCATATTCTCATCCTGAGATCAAAAGGTATTTGTGTCCTTCATCGTAAGTGTTAATATATCACTGTGCAGCAGAGGGCATGCTGGGATGTGATACTTGGCCATCTGATCTGAATCTGCGTGTGATCTTTTCTAAAAGTCACCTTGGGGGTTTCTCACATGGAGATTATTGTGTGTGACTGAAGCTAACAAAGCATATTACAGCAGGGCTGAAAAATGCTACAAAATAAATACAGACAAATAGCCCCAAGGTAAAGTATATAACACCTAGTAGGCTCAACCCCAGGCTGTGTCTGGTCTTCACCTTGAACTTCAAGCCGATTTTATCCCACGGCTTCACATAGAGAGCCACCTGGTTCAGTCTAGGGACACTGTCCTAGTCTGTATAGTTTCTAGTGTGGCCCTCTAGAGAAATATCTTGGGGCTCTCACTAACCTTATGGAGCATTGTATTCTCACCATACTATTTGCATGAACATCACATTAACTTTACTCTTTAGTAAATTTATATTAAAACTCTCTTTTACAAAATTTTGTAATTGTACCAACTGATATTTACCAATGGCATTTGAGTATTAGATAAATAAATTGTTTTGCATGATGTATCTTAATCTTACTAATAGCAGCCAATCGATTTCAATATTTTAAACTATAATATGGAAAGAGTTTGCTTCATAATTCTGTATCAAATCATCAATAATATATCTTGATAAAATATGAAATGTACCATATTTTACAAGGATATATTGCCAAATTGTTTTTCTGTATTTTTGGAAGTATTTTCCTTCTCAGTTTTTTTTTTTTGATACAAGGCCCAGGTTGAAGCTCAGTGGCTATTCACATGCACAATCATAGCTCACTGCTGCCTTGAACTCCTGGGCTCAAGTGATTCTCTTGCCTCAGCCTCTCAAGTAGCTGGGACTAGAGGCATGCACTGCCATGCCCAGCTCAGTCTAATTTGTTTTTAGTCTTCACAAGGACTAGAATGAACTTGCAATTTGTCACACCTATGTCATTTTTCATAAGATGCTACAAATTTGATATTTTTTAAGAAAAAAATCAGTCTCTTTAAGTCAAATTTATTAAACATTTAATTCACACTTATTCATGATACAGACCTATAGTGAAATAGGAATAGAAGTAAATATTTTTCTATTGTTTCATTTTGTTTTTAATTGACAAATAATAATTGTACATATTTATGGGGTACCGTGTGATGTTTCAGTAGATGTATACATTGTGTAATGATTAAATCAGGTTAATTAGTATATCCATCACCTCAAACACTTGTCATTTCTTTGTGATGAGAACATTCAAAATCCTCTCTTCCAGCTATTTTGAAATATACAGTACCTCAGTACATATGGTCACCCCACTTTGCAATAAAACACTAGAATTTATTTCTCCTATTCTTCCTTATGTGGATCCTCTGGCTTTGTTCAATTCTGAAGCTGGACTGTGGGTTGGGGGCTGTGCTTTTTGCAGTTTTGAGATTTAATTGAGGGGGGAGCTATGACTCAAAATCTATCTGCAGATCCCAGTATCCACCGACAGGTGTATGGACACCCTGGAACCCACTTCCCGCTGCCTTACAATCTGTCCATGCAGTGGGGATGTAGGTTTGCTCCCTGGAAGCAAAATGAGGTAAGAAAAAGGAAAATAAAGGAAAAAGTAAGGAGAAGGGGGCAAGAGGAAGGTGGAGAGAGAGAAGAGTAAGAGGGAAAACAGACAGATGTGTCGACTAACAAATGAAAAGAGACACAAAGACAGAAAAGAATAACAACAACAAAAAACTAAAACATACAGATAATCATACAAACACACAGTCTAACAAAAACCTGCCTACTGATGTACTCTTCCCATACACAAACAGGAAGTCTAAAGAATAGGGAAAAAAATGAGTAAAATAACAGAAACAAAGCAAGTACGAAAACGTTATCAAAAACAGAAAGAAAGAGAAAAAAGCTAAAACAAAAAACAAACAAAAATGAGCAAAACAAACAGACAAAAAAATAAAAACAAGGAACTAAACTCGCTCTAAGGTCATTCCTGTAAGTTCAACGTCCTTTCAACTCTGATCTCTAGCCCCACCCCTCTGTTCTCAGCACAGGCAAATAGGGTTGCTCACAGCTTGGGTCAGATGCTCCAGGCCTACTTAGGAAGGTGGGTGGATCAGATCTGGACTCACTGGGCTTGCTGCCTGGCAAGTCTGCCACTCAGATCTGACCTTTCTGTGTCCGATCCAGCATGGGGGAGGGGCTTCTGTCTCCTCCAGTTTGATGAGATTACCTTAGGTCCCAAGCTGGAGGTTGGGTGGAGCTGGGCAGAGTTGGGTGGGGTAATGTAGATCTCTGCCTGGTCCTGGTACAGAGAAAATGACTGTGCCGGTGTCCCCTCACCAGGCATGAGACTCCTCTTCAGCTCTCCCCATCCTCTCTCTCCACTGATCAGATCCGAAGCTCCAGCTGATCCACTATAAAAGGTGATAGTGTGGACCAGGCACCAGACCATGAGAACAGCTGGATTTGGCAGGCTCTTCTCAGAAGCGTCCCCACCAACAACAGCAGATGTTCTTGCGTGCTCCGTGCTCCAATTTCAGCGTGGTGGGGGCTTGCAGTCGCCCTCAGAGGGGGACCCTGGGTGTATGAACCCGAGACACCCCTCAGATGGATTTTCACTCTCCCACCAGGGCACGCCTACTCACGCAGAGAGTCTTTGTGGACACTTGCTTTTGCCAGACTCTCACAGTTCGACTTGTCCGGTGGCCATCTTAAACTCTGCCCCCCCTAGAATTTATTTCTCATAACTATAATATTGTAACCATTGGCCAACCTCTCGCCATTCCTCCCTCCCCCCTACCTCCCAGACTCTGGTAACTGCTATTCTGCTCCCTTCTTCTATGAAATCAACTTTTTTAGAGTTCACGTATGAGATCATGCAGTATTTATCCTGTGCATGGCTTATTTCACTTAACATAATGTCAAATAGGTTCATCCATAGTTTCACAAATGATAGGATTTCATTCTTTTTATGGCTGAATAATATTCCATTACATATGTAATAGTATTTCATTACATATATGTATATGTATATAATAGTATTCCATTACATATATATATAATTTATTTATTCTTCTGTTGATGGACACTCAGGTTGATTCCACAGTTTGGTTTTTGTGAATAGTGCTACAATAAGCATGGCAGTGCAGAAGTGCAGAAGTCTCTTTGACATAATTATTTCATTTCCTTTGGATATATACCCAGTAGTGAGATTGTTGAGTCATGTGATAATTTTATTGATAATTTTTTGAGAAACCTCCATAGGGTTATTCATAATGTCTACATTAACTTACATTCCCAGTAACAGTGTATAAGAGTTCCCCTTTCTCTACATTCTTGCCAGTATTTGTTACTTTTTTTTTTGTCTTTTTGAAAACAGCTATCCTAACAGGTGTGAGGTATATCTAATTGTGGTTGTGATTCATATTTCCCTGATGATTAGTGATGTCGAGCATTTTTCCATATACCTGTTAGCCATTTTTATGTCTTCTTTTGAGAAATGTCTATTCAGAGCTTTTGCCCATTTTTAAAAATTTGTACAAATGTATGAGGTGCATGTGAAATTTTGTTACATGAATGAAATGTGTAGTGATCAAGTCAGGGTATTCAGGGTGTCCATCACCCAACAATTCCACAATACATCTTATTCTTTCTTTCTTACCATATGTCTTTACTCTTTAACCCAAGAAGTAAACATCTTTACCTAATAAACTACTACAAATCTACAGTTTATAGCAAGTATAAGACAAGAACCCTTGCTATTCTATTATATACTAAAGGTCATAGTCAACTCCATAAAGAAATAAATTCATGCATAAATAAAAAGAATAAGGATTGCAAATAAAAACACGTATCATTGCAGACGAAATGATTGCAACAAGGAAAAACTCAAATAATTCACGAGCCAATTACTGAACAAATAGGATAATTTAACAAATTGGCCTGTCGCAATATAAGTGTAAAAATTATATTGCTTATAAACTTATTAGAAAAAGACAAAATATATTTTTAAATTACTGTTATAAAATAAATGGTATTAGCAGTAAATAAAAATTTAAAAACATTCAAGAAGTATATGGAGAAATACATTAAAGAAACATTAAATACATTTTATGGTCAATTAAAGGTGTTGATTCACCAGTTGACAAACTTACCATTGAAACAGAATGAGCATATTGATCCAGAAACACATTGATGCATGTATAGAAACTTGATATATTATACAGGCAGCATTGCAGATCCTCATCTAAAGGATGGTATCATCAATTAATGTGCTATAACAATCGGTGATCAATAGAAAAAAATAAAGAGCCTGAGGCTTTACCTCTTATATATTTCAAAAACTTCATTACTAATAGATGAAAGACATGAAAGTGAGAAATAAAACTGTAAGAAACTTTTGTAAGAAAATATACCCTAATCTTTCCCTGGGTGGAAAAATATTTTTTAAAGGCACACAAAAAAATCAGAAATAAAAGGATTCATTCATTTAACCACATTAATATTAGGAACCTCTATCAAAGACATTATAAAGTGTGGAGGAGGAGCCACAAACATAAAGAGAGTATTTGCAAACCTAATAATTTATAATGGGTGCTTATCTGATACATATAAAGAGCTCCTTTAAATCAAAAAGAAGACCAAAAAAATTAGCATAAAAATGGGCAGGTTGGGTGTGGTGACTATCAGCACTTTGGGAAGCTGAGGCAGAAGGATCACTTGAGCACAAGAGTTTAAGACCAGCCTGGGCAACATAGTAAAACTCCATCTCTACACACACACAAAAAAAAAAAATTCAAAAAAATCAGCCTAGTGTGATGACACATGCCTGATGTCCCAGTTACTCAGAAAGCTGAGGAGGAAACATTATTGAGCCCAGGAATTCAGGACTGCAGTGAGCTATCATCATGCCACTACATTCCAGCTTGGGTGACAGAATGAGACAAGGTTTCTAAAAAGAAAAAAAAGAAAAAATTAATGACAAAACATATAACAAACTTTTCACAGGTTAGGAAACAAGACTGTCTCATTGACATGTGTAAAGTTGCTCAGAATAACTTTAAAAATGCAGGTGAAAACTACAAACAGATCCCTTTCATACCTATTGAATGGGCAAAAATAGGAAGACTGAAAATCCTGAAGAGTAGAAAAGATGTGTTTCCATTGGTACTCTTGTTTACCATTGGGGCACTTTAGGCGTAAACTGGCATAACTATTTTGAACAATTTGTCTCTAACTTGTAAAGTTGAACAGTCACACATCGATGACTCAACAATTCCAATCATAAGAAGAATATACCTTCTATAAATTCTTGTACAGGTGCAGTGGGAGACATAAAAAAGGTTGTTTAAATCATCATTGTTTATAATAGTCAAAATATGGAAGAGCTCAAATGATCATCAACCGGAATAAGTAAAATATTACATATCCATGTGGTGGAATATTTTATAGCAATAAAAAAATAAATGAACTATCTCTACATGAACAAAATAGATAACTTTAAGACTACCGAATGAAAAAAAAATCATAAGAGAGTACATATAATATTTTCACAAAGCTCAAGAGCCAGGAAACCAATAGATTGTTAAGTTTTAACTACGTATCTGATAAAACAATTAAGGATAATCAAGTAAACAACAAGCACAGAACTTAGTAAAAATGGTAGTTTTTAGAATGAGGTAGAAGAGAAAGGAAGAGGATGGTACAATAAAGGACCACCCAGGAAGATACAATAGTATGTGAGAGTCCTAGTAATGTGCTCATTGATGGATTGGGCTGAGAGTTTGCACATATACATTTTATTATTGTGTTTCAGCTCACACATTTACATTCATATACACATCAAATATTATACAAAAATAAACTTTGAAGTTCTTAAAATGTAAAAAAAAAAAGGCATGGCTAAGAATACATTTTGATAAATGTGCCACAGACTATAATAACCTGTGACAACAAAGCTAACTTTCTATTTAATGCCATGATTGTGATGAATTAGTTTCCACCAGTTGAGTTGCTGAAGATTAGCCTCTTTCAAGGTGTCCCCCAGCTATTTCCGAGAGGTTACCAGATACTAGCTCGGATATGTTCAAGAACAGATCTTCAGATTTCTTTTTTTTTTTTTTTTTTGAGTTGGAGTCTCACTCCTCTCCCAGACTGGAGTGCAGTCGCCGCTCCCGGCCACCGCAACCTCGATCTGCTGGGATCCGGCGATCCTTCCGCCTCAGCCTTCCAAGTAGCTGGAACTACAGGCGCGCGCCACCACACCCGGCTAATTTTTTGATTTATTGTAGAGATGAGGTCTCGCCAAGTTACCCAAGCAGGTCACGAACCCGCGGGCTCAGGCAATCCACTCACTTTTTTTTTTTTTGAGTCGGAATCTCACTCTGTCACCCAAGCTGGAGTGCAGTGGCACACTCGCGGCCACCCCAGCACCGACCAGCTGGGCTCCGGTGATCCTTCCGCCTCAGCCTTCCAAGTAGCTGGAACTACAGGTGTGCACCACCATGCCTGGGAAATTTTTTAATTTATTGTAGAGACAAGGTCTTACCATGTTACCCAGGCTGATCTCAAATCCATGGGCCCAGGCAATTTTCTCACTTTCACCTTCCAAAGTGTTGGGATTACAGGCGTGAGCTACTGCACCCAGGCTATTTATCTATGTATGTATGTATGTATGTATGTATGTTTTGAGTCGGAGTCTTATTCTGTCGCCCAGGCTGTGGCACGATCACAGCTACCACAACCTCCACCTCTTGTGCTCAGGCAATCCTTCCACCTCAGTCTCCTGAGTAGCGGGACTACAGGTGCATGCCCCCATACTCAGCTAATTTTTTGATGTTTTGTAGAGATGAGATAGGGCTATGTTGCCCAGGTTGGTCTCCAACTCCTGGGCTCAGTGGCATGCTGCTCAAGACCACTGCAGCCTCAACCTGCTGGGATCAGGTGATCCTTCCGCCTCAGCCTCCCTAGTAGCTAGAATCACAGGTGCACACCACCATGCCTGGTTAATTTTTTGATTTATTATAGAGACGAGGTCTCGCCAAGTTGCCCTGGCTGGTCTTGAACCCGTGGGCTCAGGCAATTCACTCGCCTCGGCCTCCCAAAGTGCTGGGATTACAGGCTGAGCCACCTAGCCTGGCCCAGATTTCTTAGTTGCCATTTCCTTCTGCTGCCTCGATGAGCACATGAATCAAAGGCCTCAAAAATGTGTGCACCTTTGACAAGAAAAGCAAATAACCAAGGATGTGACTAAATACTTGATTATAAGGATATTTGTTGCAATGTTATATATAATAAAATATTTTAAACAGCAGGGTATTGTTAACCAAAATATGGTTTATCCCTCACATTCTCTGGCTCCTGATACTGTGGCCCAAGTGGAGGGAAGAATTGTTTGCCACTCTTGGCAGGGGATGGACCCTTTCTAAGTTCAACATGGAGCAACTGAGACCAGCTTAAAATAATTAGTAAGAAGTGAATAAAGTCTTGACAACTAATGGAAGGAATTTACACAGTAGAAAACACCTTATAATGATTTACTCTGCTAACTCTTACCTGTTCAAAAGCCCTTGTTGAATAAATTCCCTGACGATACCTTTGCTAGCATCTCAGTAGCCAGGAGTTCCGCATCAGCTGGCAACTGAAAATATTCCATACGCCTTCATTTCTCAGAGTTTGAGTCAGATGCAATTATTTTCCCAAGGAAAAATTTTTTCCCTCACCTTATCTAAGACTCTTCTCTTGAGTCTTCATTTATGATCCAGAAGAACCTCTTTTTAGAGTGATTGACAGCAGATATAACCATTGCTTTCAGGTGTAGGTCTACATCCTTGTAAAAGTGTGTGATTATACCCAGAAGCCAAACACATCATAGTGTCTCCAGACTTCCTTTTTCAGTGTCTGGGTTATAAAGCTTTAGAAATTCTTTGTCTAAAATAACAACCAAGGTCAGGCATGGTGACTCACACTGTAATCCCAGTATTTTGGGATGCTGAGGTGGGAAGATGGCTTGAGCCCAGAAGTTCGAGACCACTCTGAGCAACATAGTGAGACCTCATCTCTACAGAAATAAAAAATTAGCCAGGCATGGTGACGCACTTATAGTACCAGCTACCAGGGAAGTTGAAGCGGAAGGATCACCTGAGCCCAGGAGGCTGCAGCTGTGGTAAGCTGTGATAGTGCCACTGCACTCCAGCCTGGGTGACATATTAAGACCCTGACTCAAAATAAAATAAAATACAATCATTAAAATGAAATACAACCAAGTCTAGATTGGGTGGTGTGAAGCCCAGCGTAGTTATTCTTCAGTCTTTCTTACCAGCAGATCAAAATATGTTGAAGTTATTTTTTTCCTTAGAAACTGATGTTTATTTTCTGCCAGCCTTATTTTCATGTTGCTTAAGAGCCTGTGGAAGAACAGCTCAAGACCACTCAGTGATTGTCCCTACCCATTCAGTGGCCTGAAAAGGGATTTAAGGTAATCACAGTCCTGCAAAAAGGAAGCAGTGGAAAAACTGAATGATCTTCAAGTGCACATAGGGTTATACTTAGCTATATGTTTATCTCTACTGAAAACTGTGTAGGGATTGATGTGATGTGGCTTGACTTAGGTAAAGAGGAAAGAAAATTTTTTTCCATATATTTTAGTTTTAATATCTGAAATGGAGTCCAGCTGAAACTTATAGAACTATCTTTCTTGAAAATCTTTAAGAATGAGGTGACAATTTTCCATCTCTCTGAAGGAATTATACAAAGTAAAACCTGAAAAAATAAAAATGAAAGCCGAAATCTCTGAAAATTCAAAACCGCCAGTTTTTGGAAATGTTTTAAGATTCCCAAATTAATTTTGCATATTTATCTAATAAGTATTTTTGAAGTGCCCACTAGGGACTACCCTTTATGAATTGAGCTAAGCACTTTGGAAGTAGGAAGGATGAGTAACTCTGTCTCTCTTGGTTTTCAGAAAACAGGTAGGAGAGAAGTTTATGTACATAAGAAGATATTTAAGGAGAAAACATCGAGTACCAAAGCAGAAGTATTGATAAAATGCTAAAGAAACTCAGATAAAGAAGAAATGTTTTCAAGATATGTACCGGAGTAGCAATCCCAAGAGCTGCTCATGGCAACACAGCTGACAATACAACAGTTAAGTAAACAAAGGTCCTGGGCAGTCCTGCAAGTGATGTTACAGTATGCAGTTGATATGCTATGGAAGAGAGAGGACATTGTGAGATGGAGGACATCATATTTGAGCTACTCTTTGCAGAAAACATTGTTTGCTTTTTAAATCATGTTGACAACATACAACTTTTAAAATGTATTATCTTTTGGCCAGGCTTGGTGACTCAGCCTGCAATCTCAGCGCTTTGGGAGACCAGGCCGGGCAACTTGGTGAGACCTTGTCTCTGCAATAAAAAAATAAATAAAAAAAAATTAGCCAGACATGGTAGCGCGTGCCTGCAGTTCTGGCTACTTGGAAGGCTGAGGCAGAAGTATTGCCGGAGCCCAGCAGTTCGACACTGAAGTGGCGGTGAGTGTGCCACTGCACTCCAGTCTGGGTGGTGGAGTGAGACTCCAACTCAAAAAATAAAAAAATTTTTAAAAAATATATTATCTTTTAAATAAACTTTAAATTATAGAACATTTTTAGATTTATAGAAAAAATGCAAAGATAGTACAGAGAGTTCCCGTATATCCCACAGTCAATCCTCCGTTACTAACGTCTTATAATACTATAGTACATTAGTCACAATTAGTAAACAAAGGTAGATAACATTATTATTAACTGAAGTTCATAGTTTATCCACATTTACTTGTTTCTACCTAATGCTCCACCCAGGACAGTCTGTGTCATGTCACCTTGGCTGTGAGAGTTTCTCCCTCTCTGTTTTAAAGACCTTGGCAGTTTTGAGAAACACTAGGCAGGTATGTTGTAGAATGTCTGTTCATTTGAGTTTGTTTGATGTTTGTTTATGACTAAGCAAAAGTTATAGGTTTTAGACAGGAAGATCACAGAGGTAAAATGCCATTTTCATCACATCACATCAAAGGTACATGCTATCAACTGTTGAAGTTGACCTTGATCACCTGGATGAGGTGGTATTTATCTGGTTTCTCTATTGTAAAGTTATTTTCCCAACTTTCTGTACTGTACTCATTGCAAGTTACAATGCACAGTCCACACCTAAGATGTGGGGGCTATGTTCCCCCTCCTTGAAGGTGGAATATCTATATCAGTCACTGGAATTCTTCTGCAGAGGAGATTTATTCTTCTCCCCCATAGTTTCTTTACTCATTTATTTATATCAGTATGGACTGAAAACTTATAACTTTAATACTCAAAATTGTACGTGAGCCACACTTTATTCTCTTGCAATCAAAAATCCCTGTCACACATCTTTTGGACCCAATCCTCCAAAATATTCCCCAATATTATATAGGTAGATTGTTTTGCCTGTGGTGTTTATTTGGTGGAAATCACATGTGAATATGATTAAAACAATCTCATTCTACACATGAAAGCACGTTCTATTAAGAAAGAATGCCTTACTCATTCCTCCGAAATTTCCAAGTTTCAGATTTGTAAGTTTTTAACTTAGTGAAAATACTCTCTGGGTGCCATTGAGTAATTTTGTAAATTGAGCTTGTGAACTTGACCCTGAGTTCCTCCAAAGAATTGAGTTTTGATGAATGAACAATAATATTAAGACGTTTGCCTTAGTCCTGTGTTCATCTAAAATTATTAAAACTTAAAATTACACATGGCCTTTATGACTACCCCTCCAGATGGGACGCGATTAAAATGGACCATTTCTCCAGCAAGTATCTGGGAAAACAAAGAGCTTTTGTTTGTAACTATGATATGGAGGATGGCACAGATTCCCTTAGCAATTAAACCATTAGGGAAATGAATAACATCTCCCAAATCATCACATGTTTAAAATGAATAATGAGAGAAGTCTACATCTGCAAAAGATTATTTTTGTATCCAGGGTATGCATTTTTAAAGGGCACCCCAGGAAAGAAATCTGTGTGCAAGCATGATACTCGTAGATAAACGGCTGTATTTCCAAAGTGCTGTAACCCTAAGGTTTTAAACTAGTGAGATCTCTCCTAAGACCAATAGGAGCAAGACATTTCATTTTGGTAAAACTCTCCAGCAAAAATATGTTTTTAATAATGCAACTCTAAGTGCACTCTCTGATACTTAGCGCTGCGGTGTTTCTATCATTAGACTGTGTG
The DNA here is from genome assembly GCA_963574415.1 of Tarsius wallacei. Lineage (NCBI taxonomy): Eukaryota > Metazoa > Chordata > Mammalia > Primates > Tarsiidae > Tarsius > Tarsius wallacei. The sequence goes on from CAUYQG010252785.1 coordinate 25,857, forward strand.
GGAGCTTCATTGCCCAGAGCTAGCTGAAAGACATTAGGGTAAACTGGCACACATAGCTAAGGAAACTTCACCACTCACTTCTCAGTCTAGAAAAAACTGTTCCTGTAGGTATCTTGAGGGTCACCCTTCTTCCCCTAGGACTGCATTGTATGACTAAATCTTAAATTCTCTTCAACCCCTCTCTGGAAATGACCTAAATGTCTTTTTCCAATACAGCCATTTTGTGGGCTGTATTGGAAAAGCAATTTGCCGATTCTTATTTTGCATAAAATAACAGAAAGTGAGATGAGGAACCTACTTTTCATTGTGGTGGTCTTCAGTTGAAAATGTTCTCAGTCTATACTCAGATGCACAAACATGCCTTTCTTATGACCTTTCTTATCTCAATAAGCATGGAGGACAGTCACAAACTTTCAGCCTATTGGAGGATGATAGTTTCTTCTGTTTAGTCTCTTGAATGACTTGACTCCTAGGTTATTGCTCAGTTGTTCCTTTTCCATTGTCCCATACTTCTCCCCATGGTAATTTCCATGTATATAGGCAACCTACCATGCCCATAGGGTGCCGGAGAGAAGTAGTCTTAAATTCATGTAGGTACCATGAATCCTCAAAATTCTATGCTATAGAAGGATTTCTGTGGTCTGTTTCCTGCACTGGGTTAGATCTGTTCAATATCTTACTGGGAGAGTATGCCAGCGTCCTGCCCTGAGCTCACAGCCCCAGCAATGTGTTCTGGTCTCCAAGCTTGCTTCTGGCAACTTTCCCTTTCATGGCCCAGTCCCTATTGAACTCTTAACTAGGTCATCACTTCTGTGTCTCCACATAAATATATATGTAGAGTTCCAGGTCCACCACATGTCACAGAATGACTCAGGTGAGCCACAATTCCCTTCTGCATCCCTCAGACAATATCTCCCAAACTACGTGAGACCATAAGCCTTTGCAAAAGTTGACTATTTTTGAGAGCCTTGTCATCTCCCCAGTAAAGATAAGGAACATGGGTGCTAATTTTCCAGGACACGGTCCATGTCTATATAGACCCATTCTGAAACAACCAGGGAAAACGGGGCTCCTGCTGCCTGATCACCATACTCTCTCTGTGTCTTCCCACTCTGGCAGTGCACCAGAAAAGAAGGTGCAGGCTTTCCACTTCATTTACTCTCTTGCATAGACTACATGCTATCCTCCTTCAAGATGGCACCAGAAAGCCAACTCAACCTTTGGAGAACTGGAGGCAATTGAAAAAAAAAATATAGCCAGGCTCAGTGGCTCAGACTGTAATCCCGCACTTTGGGAGGCTGAGGTAAGTGGATTGCCTGAGCCCGCGGGTTCGAGACCCGCCTGGGCAACTTGGCGAGACCTCATCTCTACAATAAATCAAAAATTAGCCGGATGTGGTAGCGCGCGCCTGTAGTTCCAGCTACTTGGAAGGCTGAGGTGGAAGGATCGCCGGAGCCCAGTAGGTCGAGGTTGCGGTGTCCAGGAGCATGCTACTGCATTCCAGTCTGGGCGACAGAGTGAGACTCCAACTCAAAAAAAAAACAAAAACAAAACAAAAATATTTACCTCATTACTCATTTTACTTAGCAAGAGTCCAAAGAGAGTCACTGCATGAAATAACACTCTTAGGGTTTCAAACCAATTTCATCTTAATTCTCTTCCCTATTTTTTCTTTCTTTCTTTTTTTTTTTGTATTTAATATCAGAGCCATGCCATAGTAATTTGCACCAACTAGTGCAATAAAATGATATTCCATGCTATTCCT
>CAUYQG010252793.1:0-11821 GCA_963574415.1 Tarsius wallacei
CACCAAAAGGAAGTAAATGCTTTGTTGCTGTTGTTTTACTATACCACTATAAAAAAGGAATACATTTTTGACCTTCCATATGACGCAGCAATCCCCCTGCTGGGAATATACCCAGAGGAATTAAAGTCATTTTACAAAAAAGATATCTGCAAACGTATGTTTATTACAGCACTATTCACAATAGCAAACATGGAACCAATTGTACTGCTCACTGAAACTGGACTGTTTTTAAAAAATGTGGTACACATACATAAAGAAGGACAAACATATGAACTTCATAGCAACTTGGATGGATTTTAAATCTATTAATACTCAGTGATCTATCACAGAAACAAAGAACAGAGTACCCTAGGTTCTCACTCATAAGTGAATCCTGAACATTTACCATAATACTATAAGAAAGGGATTGGCAGTAGCAGGATACTGCCAGGGTGGGGGTGGGGACACAATATCAATAAGGGTACCTGATCCTAAACCAGGCAAAGTGGGGACCAAAGGGAGGTACAAACTTTACCTGTATGATGTCCACTTGTATACCTAATCCTGAATTGTACCCCACATCTTTAAAATAAAATATAAAAAAAGAAAATAAAGTGACCAAACCAAAAAAAAAAAGGAATACAATTGCACTCTTTTGACTTTTATTTAAACTTCAGGTTGTTCAGGCAACTGAGTTTCATTCTCTCCAAGAAATATCAATGATACCTGTCATTTACCAAAATCATGTCTCTACTGAGGGATAGACATGAGATCTCTTTCAATCCTCACAACAACTATATAAGTAAATTTGTTAGCTCCCTTTTTATAAACTGAAAAAAACTCGGGTTGAGAAATTTAGAACTCAGAGGGGGGTCATGTGTAGTTCTGTGACTCAAAACTCCAATGCCCACACATCCTCCTTGCTCCTCTCACACCACAGGACAAGAACTGCCTGCTTGATTTCAAACAGCATATTCTCTAGATCGGTTTCCTTCCTGCCATGTATTCATACAGCCTGCGCTAGGCTAGATCAATGCAACATCCCTGAAACATTTCCTGTGGCTAAAGTGAGTTCAAAAGGTAGGTTGTTTTGTTTTGTTTCCCTCTTTCTCTCTCTAAATCTACCATGGACAGATTCTCCTTCAGCAACTTGGACCAGTCTAAGTTTTACTTATCTAACATAGTACATACATTCATTACAATGCCCTTAAAGATTGCTTCATTTCTCACTGCAGACTAAAATGCCTTCTCCCAATTATAACTTTTCATTTTTCCTCAGAAAAGCAAACACATTATATAACCAGTCCTCACCCTACAAACATCCTACTTATAACTTTGCTAACCTTGGCAAGACATTTTTTATTCTTCTCTTGCCTTTTACATGTCATTTGTCACCAAATCTAGTCAATTCTACCTAAAATCTCTCTCAAATCCATCCCTTTTCTTCACACTGCCAAAACATAGTATAGACCTCAATCTTTTGCAGTATAAACTATTACATAGTTCCATAATTCAGTGGCAACCCCTTTTTTCCATGCATTCTTATCATTAAAAAATTAAGCATACATTTGATATATGTATATTTATTTATAATGCCTTATTACACTAACACATACTTTAGAAAACAGAGAAACAAATTCTGAAGGTTGACATAAAAATAAATATAAATTCTAATATATTCTTCTCACACTCCAATGGATCATCTTGCACAAGGGATATCATTGTACTGAACTACTGCTGCCAGGGTAATCTACCTAAAAACCCAAATCTGATCACACTACATCCCCATCTCAATCCTTCAGTGGCATCATGCCCCAATGCACAAACCTACCTCAACTTCCTCTCCTGTTGTCTTTATCCTCATACCCTGTATTTCAACTAAACCTTTTATCTGCCTATGGCTTTTGCACATGCTATTTCCTCTTCCTGGAATATCCTTACTCTAGACAATTACTGATATGTACATATCAGTATCTCTAAGAGAAAAATACATTCTAAATGCCATAGCCAACATACAAACTTTTGGAACATCACCTATCTTCTCTACCACAACATATATATTTTGAATAAATCTTTTACATTACTTGGCTCCTTCCTAAGTCCTAAATACCTGGGAAGAATGAGTATAGATTCCCATAAAAGTAAAGAGGAGGCCAACTTTGTTTCCTTTTTTTTATTTTTTTTTTATTTTGCTTCTTTGTTTATCTTTCCATGTCCCATCAAAGCTCTCTAAAGCAAAAAGAATGTTGCAAACCCAAAGAATAGTCCCCCCTAGGGCCAGGAAAAAGGGTGAACTTTGCAACTGCAACCAGAACTCCAGCCAGGATCTTACACAGATTTAATAGTTGATGCAAACATATTTTCCTAGAGCAATACTTCAGGTGCTACCTTCCATTTCAACCTTCCTATCTACCATATGATCCCCTCAAATTGTCTGCAATGGCTAAGAAAAGAATGATGGAATAGCACCAATACATTTTTTACTTTTTACAGAAAAGTCATGAAAATTCAAGTGGCTGACTCCAGGCACTAATAATGGAGAGCCTGATCTCCGAAAAGACTTTCATTCTGCTGCCCCAAGTCTCTATTTTCTCCTATGGGGACTGGGAGGGGAGCACTATGGTGAAGAAAGGGAGGAGGAAAAGAGGCATTAGAGGGAGAAGGCCTGGAGAGGAAATCACATTTCAACTCCTAGTCTCATCACAAAGCAGAGTTACATCAGTTGTGCTACACAACAGGCCTCAAGAAAAGGCAAGTCTGTTGTGTATTTTGGTGATGGCATCCTTTTAAAAAGAGACCCCCGCAGAAAACTGGAACAGAGCTATCTTAAGAAGCCAAGGCTGCTTCTCTACACTTGGAAAAAAATGAGGTGGGTTTGTCCTCACTTTCAAGTCATATAACTTCCACTCATCCTTTGGGAATTTCTCCTCCCTTCTCCAATCCCCACCCCCCCTTTCTTTCTGTTCAAGTCCCACCCTTTTCTGAGAAACCTATCTCTGTCCACTCTGATCTTTTATTTTCCACACAATTCATTTGGGCCAAATCAATAAGATATCGCTTTACACAAAGTGGTACAGCTGCTTTGGAAAACAATTTTAACTGTTGCTCAAAATGTTAAATAAAGTCACCATATGATCCAGCAATTTCACTCCTAGGTATACACCCAAGAGAAACTAAAATATATGAATACACAACATGATCATAGCAACATTATCTATAAAAGCAAAAAAGTAGAGACAACCCAAATACCTAACAACTGATAAATGGATGGGTAAAATGTTGTATATCCATACAATGGAACATTATTCAGCAATAAGAAGTAATGAAATACTCATATAAGCTCCAACATGGATATTTGAAATCATTATGCTAAGTGAAAGAAGCTAGACACAAAAGGTTATATATTATATGACTCCATTTATAGGAAATGCCCAAACTGAAATGACTACTAACAGGTGTGGGGTTTCTTTCTAGGGTGATGAAAACATTCTGGAATTAGATAGCAGTGATCAATCATACTTTTGTGAATATGCTAAAAATCATTTAATTGTATACTTTAAAAGGGTATATTTTACAGTATATGAATCATATTTTAATAAAGTAGTCTTCAGATTACCACAACCTAAAAGGCCCTGCTAAAGCTCAGTTTCTTTCTGAACTCATCTCAAGCCTCTCTGCCATCAATCATTACTCAAACCCACTAGCTAGCTGTGAGTTACTGAAATATGTCCAGGTTTCCTTGCCTCAAGGTCTTTGTGTATGATCTAGCCTTTGCCTGGAATAAAAAGTCTTGCCTAGTGTCTTTACATGACTAATACCTCCTCATCCTTTAAGTATCAGCTTACATGTCATCTCCACAGTGAGGCCTTCTCTCACTATCTAGAACAAGACAGCCACTCCCATCATTCTCTCAGCATCTTGTTTGCTTCCTTTATAGCACATCCACATAGATTTATGTGAATTTTCTTGGTTTTCTATCTGGCAGGGCCACCAGACTATAAGTACCATGAGAGTAGAAATAACTCTATATTGATCACATTTATAATTCCCAATGTCTAACAATTCCTGGTGTGTAGGTGCCTAATAAACAGTAATATTTTTATTTTCCTCATATGCCATGTCCTTATGCAAACTGTTCCCTCTGTTGATACTACCACTGCCACCACCACCATCACCACTGCTCTACTCCCTTTGCCATCATCCCTGTCCCTTCACACTGTCACTCACCTCTCAGCTAAAACATTATCTCCTTGGTGAAGGCTTCCTTTCTTGACTGCTCCATTCCCAAGACAATCTCTCCTTCACCTACTCACCTGTTCATCGCTGGCTTTATCTCCACCGTAGCAATTATCTTACTGTTATACTTGGATTTTTTGGTGAGGAGAGCGCCTGGAGGGGGTTGTTTTTGTCTTACATTTATGTCTACTACTAGCCTTAAAGTAAAGAAAAACCTTTTCATCTTTGTGTACCTAGTACTTAGCACACTGCCAGGCACAATACTACTAATTAAGATCATAATAGGCCAGGCTCGGTGGCTCAGCCTGTAATCCCAGCACTTTGGGAGGCCAAGACAAGTGGATTGCCTGAGCCTGCGGGTTCGAGACCCGCCCGGGCAACTTGGCGAGACCTCATCTCTACAATAAATCAAAAACTAGCCAGGCAGGGTAGCGCTCGCCTGTAGTTCCGGCTACTTGGAAGGCTGAGGCGGAAGGATCGCCGGAGCCCAGCAGGTTGAGGTTGCGGTGGGTGGGAGCATACCACTGCACTTGTCTGGGTAACAGAGTGAGACTCCAACTCCAAAAAAAAAAAATCATAATAATGACTAATATTTGTTGTTTAATATGAACTCGACATTCTTCTTAGTACTACAGTAAGTGAGTGAATGACTTATAGATAAATTCTTAGTCACCAACCTCAAGGAGGTCAGAGTCTGACAAGGACAGAAGACAGGTATACAGGCTAATATAGAATAAACATGACCACAAGGCCAAATAAGTTGCCCTGCCTTGTCTTTATGCCTTAAATCTTAGAGTATGTTTTTCTTCGAGTCTATAAATGTCAGATTTCTTCAAACTCATTTAGAATACTTCCTTCGATTACTTACAGCCCACTTCCTGCACTTGGTGCCTGGCAGCAATTTCTAGGATGTCACCACAAGCAATATTAAACTGCCACATAGTTTCCTGCTGTGTGTCTGCATTATCAGTTAAATTACCTCATATTAACCACATTCCAGTCCACTGGGATCACTCAAACACTAAATAAGATTTAAACATACCTGTGGAAGATTGTTAGTTACCACTGCCCTTTTATCTAGATTAACATCTACTTAGGTTTAAGGATTAGGTTTCTAGGGTGCTTGGTACTTGCATACTGGTAACCTTTTCTTTCTTTGTTTTGTTGACTAAATACTTGGTTTGAGGTAAGACAATGTTCCTTTATTAAAATGAACAAGAACTAAACATTCTTTAGTAAAAGTAGAAAAAGGTCTTCCGAGACCAGTGCAATTTGGATTAAAAACATGAAACATAACTCTTCCTCTCCTACTTGGAAGGTTGAGGCAGAAGGATCGCCTAAGTCCAGCAGGTCAAGGCTGTGGTGGCCGTGAGTGTGTCACTGCACTCCAGCCTGGGCAACATGAGTGAGACTCCAACTCAAAAATAATTAATTAATTAATTAATAATAATAATAATAAAACTCTTCCTCTCCAAGGGCTCAAGCAGCACAATTGTTTTTTAACTATGTACAGTGCAGTCAGAGAACTCAGAGACTTAGTTAGGATCTTAATTGAGATACTAATATATTTCTTAAATGCATTCCATAAACTCTTCCTAACAGCCATGTGCCAGGCATTGAGTTTGACACAGGGAACTCAAAGACAAATAAGACAGTCCCTACTCTCAAGAAATTTATGTCCTGCTTAGAATGGGAGACAGACCAAGAACTAGATTTTGTACTACAACAGTGATAAAAAACAAGGGGTTACAGAAACATGAATGAGGGGCACCTGGCCTACATAATAGGTAGGGGGAGAGGGTGGCAATAGGAACTGGCATCAAGGCAGGCTTCCTGGGGATGACATCTGATCTTAGGCCTATAAATTCCTAAGATGCTCATGCCTGGCTCAGTGGCTCAGCCTGTAATCCTGTGCCTTGGGAGGCTGAGGTGAGTAGATTGCCTGAGCCCCCGGGGTTCAAGACCCGCCTGGGCAACTTGGCGAGACCTCATCTCTACAATAAATCAAAAATTAGCCGGGCGTGGTAGTGCACGCCTGTAGTTCCAGCTACTTGGAAGGCTGAGGCAGAAGGATCATCGGAGCCCAGCAGGTCGAGGCTGAGCTGGCCACTGCACTCCAGCCTGGGTGACGGAGTGAGACTCCAACTAAAAAAAAAAAAAAAAAAAAAAATTCCCATGCTCATATTTTAAAAATGGGGTTAATTGGTCAGGCATGGTGGCTCATGCCTGTAATCCCAGCACTTTGGGAGTCTGAGGCAGGAGGATTGCCTGAGCACCGGGGTTCGAGGCCAGCCTGGGCAACTTGGTGAAACCTCGTCTCTACAATAAATCAAAAAAAAAAAAAAATTAGCCAGGCATGGTAGTGTGAGCCTATAGTTCCGGCTACTTGGAAGGCTGAGGTGGGAGGATCACTGGAGCTCAGCAGGTTGACGCTGGGGTGGTCATGAGTGTACCACTGCACTCCAACTCAAAAAAAAAAAAAAAGAAAAGAAAAATGTGGTTAATAAATAGCATCTCCAGGCCAAGCACAGTGAGTGGCTCATGCCTATAATTCCAGCACTTTGGGAGACTAAGGTGAGAGGATTACCTGAGCTCACAGGTTCAAGACTAGCCTGGGTAACTTGGCAAGACCTCATTTCTACAATAAATCAAAAAATTAGCCGGGCATGATGGTGCATGCCTGCAGTTCTGGCTACTTGGAAGGATGAGGTGGAAGGATCACCTGAGCCCAGCAGGTCACAGTTGCAGTGACCATGAGCATGCCACTGCACTCCAGCCTAGGTGACAGAGTGAGACTCTGACTCAAAAAATAAATAAATAAATAAATAGTATCTCCACCACTGAAAAGTTGGGAGAGTTGGATAGAATGGTTCACATTAGGCATTACCATGGTACCTGACTAAATCTCAACACCTGTGCCCAGCAACTCACATGCTTTATCACTGATCATACAACAGACACCAGCTTCACAATTCCACAGTCGTTTTTAATCAACTTTTATTTTTTAATAAGACAATGCTAATTCCCACCCTGCATGTTAACAGTCTAATTCCTTGATCATTAAAGCTTTCTTCTCCATTACCTAAAACACACCTTTCTCTGACATTTCTAGTATAAAATATACTAGATGTTCTTAGTCTTTTGATGAGAAGGTGTGGGAAAGCCTAACTGCTAAGTTTTAAATATGAGCCTGGCATTCATGTGGATGCTGTCTTTATTGCTCATAACCTTGCAACCTGGACACAGCCCTCCCCATTTTATCCTCAGGGAAACCGAAGTTGAAAAAGGTAGTCTTGGCTGGGTCCAGCGGCTCAAGCCTGTAATCCCAGGACTTTGGGAGGCCAAGGCTAGAGGACTGCCTCACTCAGGAGTTTGAAACCAGCCTGGGCAACTTGGCAAGACCTCGTCTCTACAATCAATCAAAAAATAAGCCGGACATGGTAGTGTGTGCCTATAGTTCCAGTTACTTGGAACACTGAGATGGAAGATTCGCCTGAACACAGCAGGTCGAGGCTGTGGTGTCCGTGAGCATGACACTGCACTCCAGCCTGGGCAACAGAGTGAGACACAGACTCAAAAGAAAAAAGAAAAAGGTACTCTGTACAAAGTGTTATAATTAGCATGAAAAAGAGCTGGAATGTGAACCTAGATATGATTCCACATTGTTATTCTGACTCATCATTCTGGCCACATCAGAGATAAACAAGAGAAAACACAGAGAGCCCCCTCCCCCAAGATAGTCCTATACAATGGAGCCACTTAGATTTCACCTCAGTCAGAACACCTTGAACTAAAAGTCTGTTCTGTCCTGCCAGAATGGAATGACCAGCAGCAACTAAAGCTGTTTTCTTCAACAACTAGGGCAGCACATAAGTGGATGATTTCCTCACCACCTCTAACTACCCCCCCACCCACCCACCCAGCTACAGGCAGAAGTTACATAATCAACAGTCACTATAAATCACAACTACTTTCATAACTTCTCTCTTCATATTCTCTTTCAGTTCCACAAGTAAAGCTAACATATTTCCCAAGCCTCAGTTTTATCACAGAGCAGTCTAGTTTCAAAATCAATAAGGCTATTCTTCATACTAATTTCACACTTAATACAATTTCATGCCTTAGTAAATTCCCTTGCCCGAGTGCTCAGAATTACAGTTATGGGCTCCACAAAACACACTTGAGAAATGTATCTGTCAACCTGCTACCTTTAAGAGCAGGAGAGAAACCTGAGGGCTAATCATTCCAACTTCTACTTGCTGGATTTTAATGCTGGTTCTGACACTTGATGCCTCATGTCAGGCACGCTTCTGAACTTTTCTCTAACAAGAGGGGTAGGTGCCCTCACGCACACACTGCGACTCTAAGATGGCTTTTGGAAAGTGTTTTTCTAAGTGCTATTGAAATCCAAGTTACAACTCTTACTTAGAAGAAGGAGTTAAACTTGGAGTGCCACTTTAATCCCAATGCTTCACAAACTACATCTTTTTACCTCCCAAGCCTCTCAAGGTCTTATTTGGAATATGTGTCTAACATTTTTTTTCCTTTCCACAAAAATAATTAACAGAGTGCTCATCCAACTCCTCCATTTTCATTATCATAAGCAAACTTTTCTAGTTTCATTTAGCAGATGTCTCAGGACTGCTGCAGCACATATCAGACACATTTTGTAAATGAGAAGCCTAACAACTCAGGGGACTGCAAAGTTGGCCAAGGGTCACACTGCATGGCCATCACCTGAACATGAGATACAATGTTTGAATAATCATTAGATTTCGCCCTTAAGGCCCTTCACTTTTCGAACTTCCCTAGCACAATTCTCAAAATGCTGAAATAAACACATTCCACAGACTTTCCTGTAAGAGGGTTTAAAGTGTCCTATGAAAGCTGTGTTATGGAAAAGCCTATGCTGTCAAATTTGTTTTTTAATGCCCTTAAACAATTCTATTACTCATAGAGAAAAAGTGAACATTTGTTAGTGATTAGCGATAAAACATCTCATGTTCTGGGGCTGAGGAAGGGAGAAGCTAGAAGAGGACCTGGGAGGGGAGATAAAGCCCAAAGCAATACACCCAAATTGGACTACATGAAAGTTGCACTTTCCAAAGTCAACTTCTGTGTCTGGAAGGAGGGCAACAATGTTTCAATGGGTTTTGAAGTTAGATGTGTCAACAGTTTCCCCGGAAAGCTAACACCCCACCAGAGACTTCAGGTGAATGAATGAGGGAATTCGCCAGATTGGATTACAGAGCCTTTCCAACGATTATCAATTGCAGGTGCTCAGTTACAACACAGAGGTAGCTTCCGCTACAGCCTTTGGCCCTAGCTGTGTGGAGACGTTCACAGATAAGAGGGGGAAACAGAAAGAGAGATGGGCCTTCCTCCCCAGGCCATCCAGACCTTAAATCCATGAGTGGCCCTTCCCTCTACGAACATCACGCCACTTCTGTGGGGGCAGCAGGCCTCAAGCGGCCAGGCTGCAACCTCTCGGGTCCTGCCAACTCTCAGGGGCGACCCAAACACACCCATTTGGCAAGTTGCTTCCGGAGAGTTCCCTCTCCCCCTCCCAACAGCTGTGTGACCACTCTCAGGGGCTCTCTTTTAAACCCGGAAAGGGGACCACCTTGCAATCTCAGCTGTTCCCGCCCTCGTGAGAGGAGGGGACACCTGACCGCCAGCGCCCTTCCACCCCGCGCGCACCCCGCCCCCGCGCCTCCCTGGATCGCCATGGCAACGGGCCCCCTCCCCGCGTGACGCCGGCACGCGCGGCGCCCCTCCGGTCCCGGCAACAAGTCCCCCGCGCGGCCCGCGGCCTGCAGCCCTTGCCCCGCCTCGCCGCCCCAGGCCCGGCCCGGCTCCGCCCGGCCCGGCTGCACTCACTTGATCCTGGAGCCCATGGTCCCCGGGCCTCCTCATGGGCCCGCGGGCCCCGCTCGGCGCTGCGCTGCCCGCCCGCCCGCGGCCGACCGGCCTCCCTTTGGCGCTCTCCCCGCCCCTTCCTCCCTTCCCTCAGGCTGGGGCCCGCCCGCCTGAGGCTCGCTCCCTCGCCGCCGCCGCCGCCGCCGCCTCCTCCAGGGGTTAATGTACTCGCTCCAGTCCGGCGAACGCCATGGTCGCCGGCGCGCGTGCCCGGCGCGCGCCGCCCCCTCCGCCTCTCACACCGCCGCCCACTCCCGCCCGCGCCGCCGCCGCCGCCGCCGCCGCTATCCGCGAGGCCTGCTGGGAAGTGTAGTCCGCTCGCGGGAGGCGGGGCCACCCGGGAGAAGCGGGAACCCAGCGTTCACTCGCACGCCCCCCGGAGCGAGTGTCCCGAGGACTCTGGCCCTTATAGACTTCCACCCACTGTTCTTCCCTAGAAGCCTCCACCTACAACACCTTGAAGAGACCCTAATTCTGCCATGGAGGCCCCCGAGCCCTCCTTCCCGAAGAAACCTTCACCTATTCCTCCCCGGTGGACTCCTCCCATCCAGTAGCTCTCACGTTCGAATGATCATCCATCTCCCGCTCAGGTGTCCGTGAAAACGCGTTCCCCTTTGAAAATCCCGTCTTCCAGTAAGTACCTTACAGAACATCTCTACCACACCAACCACATTCCCACATGATCCTTGACCAAGGCCCCTGTCTTTCCCCTTAGACCTTTAAGGAGACCCTACATACTCACAGGAAAGCCACCTGGGGATGCACAGGACTCATACGGTGGCTCAGCTCTGTCCTACACTTGAGGACCTCTGCCTCCCTTTATCAGCCATTTTAAGTATTCCAATCCTGAAACCTCATCTTACCACAACAGCCTCTGATAGAGATTAATTCACTGCAAATGAAAGTATTTAAGAACCAGCATCACCAACTGGCTACTTACTCCTGCTCCTCTTGGGTATACTTTCCTTAACAACCCCATTTCATTCCCTCTAGCCCTAGAGGCATCACAAAGGAAGCAAAATAATGACAACTACCATTAGCTACCCTTCGATGAGTGGGTAGGCAGTGCCCTCTCTGAATCAGACACAGTATTTCCCATACATGGTTAACAATCCTCACAATAACCCTGTGAGTTTATCCCCCATTTTACAAAGAAGTTACTGAGGCACATTCCCAAAATCACATAACTAGCAACGGGTAAAGCCAAGATTAGCATCCAGGCCAAATAATTCCAGACACATGTGATAGTCATGCTTTAGGGTGGCACCTTTGGCCACAAATCCAAAGACACTGGTAAACGCATGGGTCACTTTATTGTTTTTGTTTTTGTTTTTTTTTTGAGTCGGAGTCTCACTGTCGCCCAGACTGGAGTGCAGTGACCACTCCCGGCCACCGCAGCCTGGACCCGCTGGGCTCCAGTGATCCTTCCACCTCAGCCTTCCAAGAAGCTGGAACTACAGGCGCACGCTACCACGCCCGGCTAATTTTTGATTTATTGTAGAGATGAGGTCTCGCCAAGTTGCCCTGGCGGGTCTCGAACCCGCGGGCTCAGGCAATCCACTCACCTCAGCCTCCCCAAGCGAGGGATTACAGGCTGAGCCACTGAGCTCGGCTGAATATGTAGAATTTTTAATGAATCTCTAAGGATAGCATGTTTTATTTAAAAAATTAAAATTCAAAGTTATAT
>CAUYQG010252796.1:0-11388 GCA_963574415.1 Tarsius wallacei
TGGTACAAATTTTACTTGATCTTGGCAAATTATTATTTTGATGTGCTATTGGATTCAGTTTGTTAGCATTATCCTGATACCCAAACAAGAACACAACAATAAAAGAAAGCTACAGACCAATAATAAAAATAGATGCAAAAAATCCTCAACAAAATGCTAACAAACTGAATCCAATAGCACATCAAAATAATAATTTGCCAAGATCAAGTAAAATTTGTACCAGGGGTGCAAAAATAGTTTAATATATTCAATAAAAAAATGTGATACATCACATCAGCAGAACCATGTGACACAGAACAAAAACCAGGAGATTATATCAACAGATATAGAAAAATTATTTGATAAAATTCAATATCTCTTCATGATAAAAACGTTCAACAAACGAGGTGTCTTTATTAAGATCAACATATAACAAACCCACAGCTAACATCACACTGAATGGAGAAAAGTTGAAAGCTTTTCTTTAAGAATTGGAGCAAGATAGTGATGCCCACTTTCCCCACTTCTATTCAACATAAAACTGGAAGTCTTAGCCACTGAAATTAGGAAGATAGATTAATACAAGCCATTCAAATTGGAGAAAAAGTTAAATTTTCCTCTCTGTATACATGATTTTAAATTCAGAAAATATCAAAGACCTTACCATGAAACTCTTAGAACATATCAACAAATCCAATAAAGTTGCAGGATACAAAATCAACATACAAAAATACTGGCTTTTCTATAAACCAATAGTGACATAATCAAAAAAGAAACCAAGAAGGCAATTCTATTTGCAATATTTACAATAGCCATGCACAAAAAATATGATACCTAGGAATAAATTTAGCAAAGGAGGTGAATAACCTCTACAAGAAGATTCACAGAACACAGATGAAAGAAATTGAAGAGGACACAAACAAATGGAAAGACATTCCATGTTAATGGATTGAAAGAAATAATATTGTTAAAACAACCATACTATCAAAAACAACCCACATAGTCAACACAATCCCTACCAATATACCAGTATATGACACTAAAAAAGAGCCTGGATAGCAAAACAATCCTGAGCAAAAAGAACACAGATGAAGGGAACACACTACTTAACTTCAATATATATTACCATGCTATAGAAACCAAAATTGCATGGTATTAGTATAAAAATAGACACATAGACCTAGGGGACATAATAGAGATCTCAGAAATATGAGGGGGCGATGCCCTAAAAATTGTAATTTATTTATTAAAAATTGTAATCTCACATGTTTAAACTTCAGTCACCTTCAAAGACTTTCTGTTTGATGCAATACGCCCACTGAGACACTCTTCCACTGCTCAAAACACTTTTATAAATAAATGCATAAATATAATAAAAAAGTATTTCTCAAAATGCATAGTTAAAATGTACAGAGCTTGATAAATCATTTGATCAGTTTTCAAAATTCAAGTTATTGAAAACAGTGGGAAAATTATTGATGAATTCATCAGGAAGATTAAAGTATGTAATAAAATATTGGATGGTGATACTAAGTGATCAGAACTAAGGTAGAATGATGTTAAATATATAGAATTTGTTACTGTCCATTGAAGATTGAGGATCAATAGGAGTTTAAGAAAAAGTGTTGGATCAGCTTGCAGAATGTGATTTTCTTCAGCTGGAAATAAAACAACTTTTACCTTTTCTCCTGAAATTTATGATTTCAAAGAGAAACTATAGTATACACCCTATGAAGAGTCAATTAAAATAAAGTTTAAAAAAAAATCACATGGAGACACCATTTGGTATCCATCAGATGAACAAAAATTAAAAGTCTGACATTATATCAAGTGACCAAATATAGGTGGAAATGTAGAACAACAATAATTCATATATTGCTAGTAGATGTTTAAAAATTAGTATGAAATTTGGAGGACAGCGTGGAAATACGTTAAAAAACTGAATATACTGTACATACTCTTGTGCTAAAAAATTCTTCTTCTTGATATATTTCTAGAATACAACTTCCCTTATTGTTATTCTAAGTGTGGCCAAGCAGATCTTGGGACAGCTGGGGTTCCTGGACAGGCCACTGCTGGCTATAAACAGCCTCATTCCTTTATCTAAATGCTTTACAATATTTTCTGTGTGTGGTCAGGAAATGAATTGAGAATGGCTGCCCTAGAGACCTCCCACATATATATGAGACATGTACAAGAATATTCTTAACAGTATTGCTGATGATAACAACAAAGTTGAAAACAACCTAAATGTCCATCCACAAAATAATGAATAAATAAATCATGCTATATTTTTTTATAACAAAACAATAAAAGTTCTAGCACAGAAATGCAATCTGAGAAGAGTCTGTATTATAGATGCCATGCCCTTTCTCTTTTTACCTTTGTCTTTACCATTAATTCATTAAAAAACAATGGAGTAAAGAAAAATAAACTAGTAGGCATAATAACACCTATTGTTGTATGATAATTATGTGCAGCTACTGTGCTAAATTATTTATATTTTTAAACACAAATCCTATGTTGTATTTTATTTTTAGATATATGGTTTTATTATAACTATTTTGCATGTTAAGAAAGGAATCAGTGACATAGAAATTTGGGGTCAATTACATAAGGTCGGTAAAAATTTGAACTAAATACTTTGACTACAGAAGCATTTCATATGTCTATTAATTTTTAAATAGTTCATGCAGCTTATATAAAATTATAAAGCATTGATAAGTATTTATTAGAGAAATCGTCTACCATCAAATTCTACTTTTCAAAAACAATCAAACTTAGCAGTTTGTGTTACCACTCCAGTAATTTAATATGACTGTTTTTTTCTCTACCGGTAAGTTAACATTCTATCTGTCAATGCAACAAAATTTTTTATTATATTCCATTCCATCATTATTCTTGTAAAATGAAGATTTTGAGGTTATAAAGTACCTAATACAAGGGAGGATCCCCCAAAACCTGGAATTTATTCATAAAAATTGTGCATTTATTTTTACATGTGTAAATTTCAGTCACCTTTACAGTACTCTGTATTTGATGCAATAAAGATGTCGAGCTGCTCTTCCACTGCTCAAAACAGTTTTTGAACTCGTCAATTTTGTTGCTTTTTAGTGATTCTGCCATTCTTTGTTTCACCTCTTCCACACTGGCAAAACATTTCCCTTTGAGAGACTTTTTCATCAGGCAAACAAAAAAATAAAGTTGCTCAGGGCGAGATCAGGGGAATAGGGAGGGTGGGGCACAAGGATCATGCTGTTTTGGTCAAAAGCTCCTGCAGACTCAGTGCAGGGTGGGAAGGTGCACTTGTCAATCACCTATCATGAAATGGGTAAACACACTGAAAGAGTCTCCAAAAACAAAATTCCTGAAGTCGAACAGCAGCCTCTCACAGCAACACTGTTATACTGATGCTTACGGGTTCCTAGAACACTTATCTGGTGTGGGAAGCCTGTGTACTACAAGCCTTGCTTATTTTTTGTTTTTGTTTGTTGGTTGGTTGGTGTGTGTGTGTGTGTGTGTGTGTGTGTGTGTGTGTGTGTGTTTGGTCCTCTTGCATTATAAAATGTAAAGTTTTAGAGATATTTCAAAAACTTATATCTTAATACTTATATTTTCCTCTCCATTAGCTTCCAGTTACTTTGTTATAAATTTTCATGAATAGGTATAATTATTTATAGTGATTTAGGGCTTTAGTTGAATTTTTCATTTTTTTTTTGTCCCTTTTTCCCCGAGAAAAAACTCTTCAGTAATTAACAATGTCTTTCTTCCACCTGCATAAAAAGTACAAAAGCTCAAGTCCAAGTCTTCATTTTAAAAATTTAATTCTGTGTGATTATTCAATTGCCTTTTATTATAAGAAAAGTTGAATTCAGAATGATATTATACCTGGCAGGTGTATTACATTTTTATTTTTGTACTTATAGGTGTTTTTTGTTTGTAATTGAAGTTCACTAGCATAATCAAGATATATCCCACCATAAGTCTGATGTACTTATTCAATAAGTAATTAACTTAATAATTTTCTCCAATGTATTACAGTTGTTTTTCTTTTTAATTTTTATTTCAGAATCAAGTACTATCTGTGTATTTAATTTCTTTGGTCACCTCTACGGTTGCTACATGAGATGTATTTTAGGTTTGCAATTGGAACACCCATTTCATGAAAGCTTGAGTAGGCGTCAAGGACAGCTCCATAACTCAGTTGCTATGTGATCAGAAAATAACTTAGTCTTTCTGTGCTTCAATGTATCCACTGAATTTATCTACTGTAATGTAAAAAGAATTACATAATTTTCCTCAGAAGATGGTTAAATGAGTTAATATATGTAAGCTGCTTAGGACAGAGCTAACTATGAACATGGTAATTGCTACATAGGTACCAGCTATTAGTATCTCTACTCTTTGCTATTTCATGTCTTTTCTTTGCAATGATTTCTGTTACAGTTCCTTCTTTGTTCTATTATTTATTCAAATATCTACATACTAATAATGGATTTTAGTAGTCTTTTTTCTAATTGCAATACTTCTAAACTTAAGCAATAATTTTATTACCGCTTTTAATTTCCTACATACTGCCACACAATGTTCATTTTTTTCTTAGAACTTTTAAACTACCTTTTTGGTTATTTTTAAAAGATATTTGCACAAGCAATTTTTTTCACCATTTATTATAGATTATTTAGAAATATTTGGCTAAAATATTCTTATGTTTCTGAATCCTGACACTCAAATTCACATACCATGTATAATTTTAAGTGATTATCTCCTTTAATGCTACTTTAATGTGTATATCTAGTCATAAATGCCAATTGTTTTCAAGTATGAGTTAGTGTATCTTAATTTATGACATTAATTTTCTTTTTGTTTGTTTTGTTCAATAATTAGCTAGAGATGAACATGGGTCATGGACCAATTAACTGTAAGTAGAAAAGTATCTTGGATCATCGCTCTTCTGATTCTGATTTGGTCTGCTGTTGAGAGGAAATGTAATTGACAAAAGTTTGGGTGGTTATTTTTATGCAGTCCAATCCATAGAATTTTTGTCTGATAATAAGGGATTTCTTTACCAAATCTCAGGTGACTTCCAGACAAGGAAAGGTTATCTTTATTCTTGATTCTACTTAGTGACTCATTTCCAGTAAATCTCTTTTCAGATGTTTCAAATCTAGGTTTGAGTACAATTTGAGATTTATTCCATCATCAACATCACTGTGTAATAAGGAACAGGAACACTACAGTGACCTATAGCCACAATCCCACAGTTCCAATCATGTCAATTTTATAAAGAATTCTCTGAATATATTAACTACTATTGAAACAAAAGAACAAACAGATACAATAAGAATACCCAGGAGAATACTTCTATCATGTAATTACAAATACATGGGTGTTTCTCTTGTTGCTTGTTTTTGATCATTTTAAAGAGTTTCATGTGTAGGAGTTGAATAAGCATGCCTGGAATGCATCCTATATTGAATGGCTTATGCTTTACTGCTTTTTCAAAAAAACAATGCCAGAAAGTAGCATCTTCAAATATGTAAATAACATAGGTAATGAAATATCTTATATTCTTTTGAATATAATACCACAATTAACTATCATTATTTATAGATTAAAATAAATAACAAATGAATAAGAATTATATTTATAACTTTCATTAAAATACTATAGTTAATAGTAATGTATATTTCAAAATTGTAAAAGAGTGGATTTTAAATATTCTTAACAAAAAGAAATGCTAGGCATTTGCAGTAATAGATATGTTAATTATCCTGATTTGATCATCCCACAATGCATGCATACATGCAATGAAACATCACATTTTGATCCATAATATATACAGCTATCATTTGTCAATTAAAAATAAAATACAATATTTAAAAAGACACAAACTTACAAGTATTTACATGACAATTAAATTGAGGTTTGTCTTTTGACAAATCAGAGTAAATAAATGTATACATGTGACTATATATATTTGAGTGTGAATAAAAATAAATATATGTTTCACTATATATATGTGGAGAGAGAGAGACAGAGAGAGAGACAGACAGACAACCACAGATTTATTATGACGGATGGGCTCAGATGATATGAGAGCCAGCAAGTTTAAAATTCACAGGGTAGGTCTGAAAGATAGAAACCCAGGAGAGCTAATGTTCCAGTTAAAGTATGAATGCCACCTGCTGTAGAACCAGAAAGCATCTATGTTGCAGACAAAATCCAAAGACAGTCTGCTAGAGTATTTCTCCCTTGCTTGTGGTCTTTGCTATATTCATGCTGTCAACTGATTGGATGAAGGTCACCTACATTATGGAGAGAAATCTGCTTATTTCAGAGTCCACCAATGTAAATGTTAATCTGATCCAAAAACATTCTCACAGCAATGCCCAGAATAATGTTTGACTAAACGTCTTGGTTCTTTATCACTCAGAAAAGTTTTTGTGACACACAAAATTTGCCACTGCAGTAATTATTTGAGAGATTGGAGTGATTTTCCACTTGATATGAGCCTAATAATATTCACTAGCTTTGCTCAACTATAAATCAATAATATAACATAAGTAATGTAATCCTTTTCTTTCCAAAACATGGACATGCATTCAGTATATAAAAAATTTAAAATATGGATGAATAAGTGGAAAAATTAGCCTGTATGCAGACATCAGTCCATTAAAAAAAATCGTGCTTTTGATGTCCACTCTTATTGGGTTTAAATCTATTTTTAAAAATAGATAATTTATAAATGAGCATCATTAAGCAGATATCCTCTTAATGAGTTAAACAAATTAAATATTCAACACAATATATTTATTACATTTATTGTTTTTGAATGTACTATTTTCTAATTTTTTTAATTATTTAAAAATAAAATAACTTTTTTAAAACTCTGGAGAAAGATTTTTTTGGTTTATCTCAGAGAATTCCAGATTTTGACTTTTGGACGATGTATGAAATTTACAAAGTAACTATTTTCCAATTTTTAAAAAATATCATGAGATACTTGCAAGAAACATAGAGAGCAATATAAACTAAACTACTTATTATCCATTCTGCTTACCATACTAATAATGAACTACTCTCCAATATATTTTATCAATTTAGCTAGAAACCAAACAGGCAGCTAAGTCATATATAAAAGTCGCATTCTATTTGTAGTCTGTAGTACCAGAATTATTTGGAGAAAGTCATCCAAAATGTCTCTCATTCAGCTCTTTTGAGGTTCATTTTTTCCAGGTCTTCCATTGGGATGTTCAGACAATGAGGCATTAATTAAATGCTCTGTGTTTCTTGTTAATTCCTAAATATTGTTTACTATATGCCAAGCATGCTTCTAAGTACTTTTTATACAATAACATTCTTAATCCTCATAATAAATCTATGAGCTATGTATGTTATCTTTCCCATTTTAAAAACTAGGTAAGTGAGACTGATAGGTTAATAGGTTAAGTACTTTTCCAAGTTCATGGAGATAGAGTTGGAGGTATGATACCCAAGGAGTCTGACTAAAGAGTCTGCATTCACTTTTTTGTTTGTTTGCTTTTAATTTTTTATTTTAAAGATGTGGGGTACAATTCAGGATTAGGTATACAAATGTTCATTATGCAGGAACCCTTGTTGATGATGTGTGCCCCTGCTCCCCTGGCAGTATTCCACTACTGCCAATCTCTTTCTTATAGTATTATCATAATTGTTCAAGGTCTGCTTATGAGTAAGAATATGTGGTACTCAGTTCTTTGGTTCTGTGATACATCACTCAGTATTATAGACTAAGTCCATCCAAGTTGCTGCAAAGTTCACAATTTTGTCCTTCTTTATGGCTACATAATATTCCATCATGTATATGTACCACATTTTTCTCTTCCCCCCAACACATTTTTTTAAGTATACCCACTCTCACCCCTTCTTTTCAACATAGTGTTGGAAGTCCTAGCTAGAGCAATCAGACAAGAGAAAGAAATCAAGAGTATCCAAATAGGAAAAGAATTCAAGTTATCCGTCTTTGCAGACATGATTCCATACCTCAAAACCCCAGGAGAATCTGTCAAAAACCTCCCTGTACTGATAAAGGACTTTGACAAAGACTCAGGTATAAAATAAATGTGCAAAAGACAGTTGCATTCTTGTACACCAACAATAAACAAGCAGAAACCCAAATAAAAAAGAGTCTGCATTCTTTTTTTTTTTTTTTTTTTTTTTTTTTTGAGTTGGAGTCTCACTCTGTCGCCCAGACTAGAGTGCAGTGCCCGCTCCCAGCCACCGCAGCCTCGACTCGCTGGGCTCCGGCGATCCCTCCGCCTCAGCCTTCCAAGTAGCTGGAACTACAGGTGCGCGCTACCACGCCCGGCTAATTTTTTATTTATTGTAGAGATGAGGTCTCACTTGCCCAGGCGGGTCTCGAACCCGCGGGCTCAGGCAATCCACTCACCTCAGCCTCCCAAAGGCGTGGGAATACAAGCTGAGCCACCGAGCCCGGCTGAGTCTGCATTCTTAGGCATTTCATTACACTTCTGCCGCTACAAGATATTCATGCAATATTATTGCTAAAGCTCATATAATATATTAAACCACTTTTTTATATGGCACAAGATAAAAGATGAAAACCTGTAGATGCCTATATTTCTAAAAGATAAACGCTTATGCATATATACCAGGGAAATGCAAAATAGAGTCCTTGAAAGAAACTGTGTCACACCTATCATGAGATTGGTAAAATTTTAAATGTGTGATAACCTCATGAGAAAACAAGAATGTGGCAAAATCAGAACATTTATTTGCTGTTGACATAGATTGAAAATAGTTTAAACTCCTGTAAAAAGCAATATGATCATTTCATTAAAACTGGATATGGTAAACCCTTCATGAATGCCTCTGACTTCTAATGCAAAAATCACACCTAGCTAAACAGGCTAGGGATACTTGCAATTGGTGGAATTATTTGCCAATTTTCTCTATCAAATTTGAAGTCTGGTAAAAGTTTAGGAGGACTCATTTTTGTCTTTTGGGAAACTATCAGAAATATCTTTTTCAAAGTTTCCAGGTGGTATTTTTCTGGAAGACAGATTGTAGTTTGTCTCCCTAGCATGTACAAGAAAACTGCTAACAGCTTTGTTATTTCCTGATGTTATGTTTGGACGTTTAACTTATCCTATAGCAGAGAAGCTTCTGGATCCTGGTATCAGGAGATTTTCTCTAACATTGGTACTCCATTTCACACTGACAAAAATGCTGACTTTCTAAACTCTGCTCATGTTCTTTTAAAAATGTCTTCCTTTAACTTTACACATAAGACAGTCTGTCTCCACTATCCAAAAAACAGCTTGCTCTGTGGGTAAAGGGTGATTTTTTAAATGTTTGGAAAAAAAAAAAAACCTGATGATTTCAAGCAACTTGCTCATTAATGAGGCTACTTTATAGAATATTTAAAAAGTAACTCTTGGCTGGGCGTGGTGGCTTACTCCTATAATCCCAACACTTTTGGAGACCAAGGTGAGAGGTTTGGGCAAGCCCACAGGTTTGAGACCGCCCTGGGCAACTTGGTGAGACCTCATCTCTACAATAAATCCAAAAATTAGCCGGGCCTGGTGGTGCGTGCCGTAGTTCCAGCTACTTGGAAAGCGGAGGAGGAAGGGTCATCTGAACCCAGCAGGTCGAGGCTGCAGTGCCCATGAGCGTGCCACTGCACTCCAGCCTGGGAGACAGAATGTGACTCCAACTCAAAAAAAAAAGAAAATAGTAACTCTCGTGTGGGAAGTTTCAAGCATTTCCAAGTAAGCCTGATGGACTTTTATAGTAGTAATATGAACTAGGTGACAAAATTAAAATGAAGAGTGAAAGTGATGGGGTTTTACACATAGCCAAGTGAGAAATAATCATCACACTTACTGAATTTTATTTTTAATTTACTACAGAAGAATTGTAGTGGCAGTACAGTATAGTAATGCCTCCTTATCCATGGGGGATACATTTTTTTTTAAATTTTAGATTCAGGGGTATGTATGCATATTCATTACATGGACATATTGTGTGTTGGTGGCCCATTCCCCAGACAGTTAATATTGCACCCCATAAGTAGTTTCTGAACCCTTACCTTCCTTCCACTTTTGCCCCTTATTGGTATCCCCGGTGTCTATTATTTCCATCTTTGTGACCATTTGGCTCCTGCATATAAGTGAGAGCATACAGTGTGTGGATTTGGTTTGTGAGTCAGTTTACTTAGGATGATGATTTCCAGCTCCATTCATGTTACCACAAAGGACATGATTTTATTCTTTTTTATGACTGTGTTGCATTCTATGGTGTATATATACCACATTTTTATTAATCACTGATAGGTTGATGGGCATTTAGGTTGGTTCCACATTTTTGCATTTGTGAATTGTACTGTAAACATGCGGGAACAGGTGTCTTTTTTATATAACAACCTCTGCTCCTTATGGTAGATACCTAGCAGTAGGATTGCTGGATCAAATAGTAGATTAACTTTTAGTTTTTTTGAGTAATTTCCATACCACTTTCCATAGAGGTACTAATTTATAATCCCACCAACCATGAATAAGTGTTCCCTTTTCTCTGCATCCATGCCAGCATCTATGGTTTTTTGATTTTTTTTTTATAATGGCCAGTCTGACTGGTGTAAAGTGGTATCTCATTGTGGTTTTAATTTGAATTTCCCTGATGATTCGTGATGTTGAGCATTTTTTCATTGTTTGTTGACCATTTGTATATCTTTGAGAGATGTCTATTCATATCATTTGCCCACATTTTAATGGGGTTATTTCCTTTGTTCTTGCTGCTTTGTTTGAGTTCTTTGTAGATCCTGGATATTAGTTTTTTGTAAGATGTATAGTTTGTGAATATCTTCTCCCATTCTCTAGGTTGCCTGTGTGTTCTGTTGATTATTGTTCTTGAGGTACAGAAGATTTTTGTTTCATTAAGTGCCATTTATTTATTTTTGTCCTAGTTGCATTTGCTATTGGGGTTTTACTCATAAATTCTTTGCCTAGGCCGATGTCCATAAGAGTTTTTTCTAGGTTTTCTTCTAGAATTTTTATGGTTTTAGGTCTGTCATTTAAGTCTTTAATCCATTTTGAGTTAATTTTAGTATATATTAAACAATAGGGATCAAGTTTCATTTTTCTGTATGTAGCTATCCAATTTTTTTTTTTTCCTGGCTAATTTTTTTGATTTATTTTTATTTTATTTTTATTTTTTTATATATTCAATATTTTTTATTATGGTATTTTGGGGTACAGTTAAAGGTTAGGTATACAAAAATGCTTCGTTCAGGCACCCTTGTTGATAAGAGGTGTCTCCCCATCCCCAGACAGATATTTACCACCATTAATCCCATCACCCTCACCCTCCCCTCCCCCATATTTTCCCATCACTGTCAGTCATTTTCTT
>CAUYQG010252805.1:0-73875 GCA_963574415.1 Tarsius wallacei
TCGACCTGCTGGGCTCCGGCGATCCTTCCGCCTCAGCCTTCCGAGTAGCCAGAATTACAGGCATGCGCTACCACGCCCGGCTGATTTTTTTGATTTATTGTAGAGATGAGGTCTTGCTTGCCCAGGCGGGTCTCGAACCCACGGGCTCAGGCAATCCACTCACCTCAGCCTCCCAAGGCGCGGGATTACAGGCTGAGCCACCGAGCCCGGCTAGTTATGTTCTTTTTAATCGATTAGTTTCTATTTTAACTCACGTAATGCTCTACCTAGTGTTCTGACAACTTTATTTTTATTTATTTGGGTTTTTTTTAAGTTGGAGTCTCACTGTCGCCCAGACTGGAGTGCAGTGGCCGCTCCCGGCCACCCCAGCCTCGGCCTGCTGGGCTCCGGCGATCCTTCCACCTCAGCCTTCCGAGTAGCTGGAACTACAGGCATGCGCTACCATGCATGGCTAATTTTTTAATTTATTGTAGAGATGAGGTCTCGCCAAGTTGCCCAGGTGGGTCTCGAACCCGCGGACTCAGTCAATCCACTCACCTCAGCCTCCCAAGGCGCGGGATTACAGGCTGAGCCACCGAGCCTGGCTTGTTCTGACAACTTTAGAAGTCTTGATTCCTCACTCCAGGAGAAGAAATTGGCACTCACAGGCGACCTTCTACCTGTCCCGTCCCTACGTCCCACACCTCTTCACTTTTTGTTCCTCCTTCAATCTACTCAGATCTGATTTCTACTCCACTCAGTTCCTCCAATCGTCAGTGACCTCCTGGTTTGCACAGGCTGTGACTAGTCTTCAGTCATCTTATTTTACCTCCAGGCAGCATCTGGCCACTTCCTCTTTTTTCAAACCCTCTTTTGGTTTCTGCAACCTGCCGTTTCCCACCACTCCGGCGACACTTCAGGCTGCTGCAGGGGCTGCTCCTCCTCCATCTGCCCTGTAGTAGTTGGGTGCCCAACACGTCCCTCCCGGGTCTCCTCTTCACACTGCACGCCCCTTAAGAGACTTTGCCCATGGCTATAGTTGCTGGGTCATGCTGCTCCAACATGAGGGCGAGGGAGGAATGCCATGTGGGCAGCAGATTTGCCTTCTGGGTGTCTCCCCTTGGACGTCCTTGGAGCACTCACGTTCTGACATGCCCTCCCTAAGCCGGCAGTGGCACCCTTATCCCTCTTCATGTCAAAACAATCTCCAGTGGTGGCGCGCGCCTGTAGTTCCAGCTACTTGGAAGGCTGAGGCGGAAGGATCACCAGAGCCCAGCAGGTCTGGGCTGCGGTGGCCGGGAGTGTGCCCACTGCACTCCAGTCTGGGCGACAAAGTGAGACTTCAACACACAT
Source organism: Tarsius wallacei (assembly GCA_963574415.1). NCBI lineage: Eukaryota > Metazoa > Chordata > Mammalia > Primates > Tarsiidae > Tarsius > Tarsius wallacei. The sequence goes on from CAUYQG010252805.1 coordinate 1,333, forward strand.
ACAAAAAACAAAACACAAAAGCAAAAACAATCTCCAAATCCCACCAGGCCCCTGCCGTTTCCTGCATCGATGACTCCAACAGTCTCTCCACCAACCTCCCTGCCTCCAGTGTTGTCTTTCCCAGTCCATTCTTTATCCTGCTGTCAGGATGATCTTCCTAAAATGCAAATCTGGACGTGTCACCCTTCATTCCTTCAAAGGCATCCCTAGGCCTTTGGGATAAAGCCCAAATTCCTAGCATATTTAAGAATCCCAGGCATGGTGGCTCACACCTGTGATCCTAGCACTTTGGGGGGCTGAGGCTGGAGTTCGAGGCTGCAGTGAGCTGTGACTGTGCCACTGCCCTCCAGCCTGGGCACTGCGATCCGGCTCTGCCGTCTCTCCAACCTGTAATTGCCTTCTCTCTCCTCCCTTCTCTTCTTGATCCACACCTACCTACCCTCACGCTCGGGTCACCTAGGGGTGCCTTCTTCCTACCTCCAGCTCTTCCCCAGGCTGTTAGAACTCTTTCTTCCACTTGTATTTCTGGAAGTATTATCTGGTTATTCTTCTCCCACAATGCAGTGTGAGCTCCACAAAGGTAAGAATGCAATCTTCTGTCTCTGCAGGCCCTGTGCCTGCTTCAGTGCCTGGCCCTGCTAAATATTTGATGAACGAATTGACCATACCTGCAACTCCAGGCTCTCGGCGTGCGGCCTCCTGATGAGAAAAGAGGCACTCTCGTCCCAGACGGGGGCTGAGCTCTGGGAGACAGTCTGTTGGAGGCGAGGGGTGATGATCAGTGGTCACGCTCCCTCCTCTGCTCCTCATCCCTCCCGTCCTTAACCCTGCAGCCCTTTCCAATACCTTGGTTTTGTGGGAAGTATCCCCTACGGTGAGAGTAGCGTAAGGGCTGGGAGGCTTGGTGCCTTTTCGGAGCTGGAAAGAGAATATAGCATGTTAGTCTTTTTTTTTCTCAAGTGGGAGTCTCATTGGGTTGCCCAGGCTAGAGTGCAGTGGTATGCTCAAGGCCACCGCAGCCTGGACCTGCTGGGCTCAGGCGATCCTTCCACCTCAGCCTTCCAAGTAGCTGGAACTATAGGCACATGTCACCACATCCAGCTAATTTTTGATTTACTGTAGAGACTGGGTCTCACCTTGTTGCCCAGGCTGGTCTCGAACCCACAGGCTCAGGCCATCCTCTCACCTCCGCCTCCCAAAGTGCTGGGATTACAGGCATGAACCACTGCGCCTGGCCACACATCTTTTTTTTTTTGAGTTGGAGTCCCACTCCGTCACCCAGACTGTAGGGCAGTGGCACGCTCCTGGCCACCGCAGCCTCGACCTACTGAGCTCCAGTGATCCTTCCACCTCAGCCTTCCAAGTAGCTGGAACTACAGGCACGCGCTACCACACCCGGCTAATTTTTGATGTAGTGTAGAGATGAGGTCTCACCAAGTTGCCCAGGTGGGTCTCGAACCTGCGGGCTCAAGCAATCCACTCGCCTCGGCCTCCCAAAGTGCTGGGATTACAGACTGAGCTACCAAGCCCAGCCCACACGTTAGTCTTAAATGTGGACCGAGTTAGGCAGATCCCCCCTTGCAAATTATGTCCACAGCCGGCAGCCATGTCTCTATTACTTGACAGCCACTACCCTTGTGGCCTTGGACAGACAGTTCTTCCTACCCCCAGCACCACCCCTAGAAAGAGGGGGACTGTTTACTATTCCAAATACACCAGGAGGTGGAGGGAGGGCCCAGGAGCCCCAGGGCATGGGGAGCAGATCTCACCGGCAGGTCCTCCGCCCGCTCCAGGTAGACGGACATTAGGGCCGCTGCCAGTTCCGCACTCTTCTGCGTCTGGATCAAACTGTTCACCTGCAGCACCTGTGGGAGGGCACAGGCTGGGGAGTGGTGACTGACACCTGGGGCTCGGCAGGCCTGGAACCCTGAGAAGAGTTCATTCTGCCCGGCCCTGGGTCCCTTCCTTCCTCCCATATCCCACCTCACCTCCTCTAACTCAGCAGCAGTGGGCCGGGGGGTGAGACGCTCCAGACGCAAGTGCAGGCGGCCCGATGGGACGTCCTCCAGAGTCAGCCACTGTGGAAGCCGGCAAGGTGAAGATGATACAGGGACCAAGGAACTGGGAGGATGGGGCTTGGGCAAGATCAGGAGGGACCTGTGATTCTAATCCTGTGCTCACCTCATCCAGGAAGCCGCTGTTTAAGACAGTGGTCAGACTCACTTTACACCTGTAGAGGAGAAAGGTGAAGACAAGAGGTAGATGGTCAGGACAACTGTCCGTCTGCCCGGGGCCAGCCTGTAGCCTAAAGAGGCCCACCTGTCTGCCCACCCGGACTCCCACCTTCTCACCTGCCCAGAAAGTCATCCTTGTCCAAGTCCTTGTCAAAGACTTCAACCTCTAGCTCTTGGCCTGGAATTGATGTGACAATCGCCTAGTGGGAGAAAAGAGTGCAGACAAGAGGGGATTCTTCCTTCCTCCCGGATGACCGGAGCCCCTGCTCAGCGGAACCCCAGAGGCCTCTGGACCACTGCTTGAAACCCGGGGGAAAGAATAGGGAAGAACCGGGAAGAGTCCCAGCCGCTCGGCTCTGACCTCAAAAACCTCATTCCAGCGGGGATTGAGATCTTCCCGGACAACACGGCTCCGGAAGCTTCGTCCTGCCAGCTTTAGTTTGACGTAGGGGTCTGACTTGCCCTTCACCAGTCCCCCCAAGAAACGGTCTTTGGCAATCAGGTCCTGAGCTTCTAATACGTGGATCCGAAGTACACTCTGCAAGAGCGACAGATGGGGACCCAGATGGCAGTCAGAAGGTGAGACCTGTTAAAACAGCCGACACAGGCTGTGCTCAGGGTAGGCAAACAGACCAGTCCTTTCCAGATGCAGGCTCACCTCGGTCCCAAACTGGCTGTCAGGAGTCGTGAGACAGGGTCGAGGTGGGGCATCCACGCTGCTGCCCCTCTGGGGGCTCTCGCTGTCTGTGTCCCAGGCACCAGGAGTACCAGGCACGGTGGGGAAGCAAATTTCTGATGAGTCCAAGTACAAGATCTAGGAAGGGTTGTGCGAGGGCTGAGTCAGAGCGCTAGCCACCAACAGGCAAGGCGTGGGGAGCAGAGAAGGGGCTCTCGGGGAAACCCGTCCCAGTGGCTGGGCTCATCCCTCGAGGGTTCCCTCCACATCGTCCCTGACACTTGTCTGAGCCATTTGCCATTACCGTCACCAGTCAGATCTGCAGACTCTTTTGTGCATTCTGCCCAGTGCTCCTACGTGCACTAACTCATTTACTCTCGAGGGCTCTCCCTCCCCACTCCTAGCACCAAGGAATCCACAGGCCTCTCCGTGCCCCCAGCACCCCCTCCATTTCCATACCCTCATCACCAGTTTCATGTAGAGCCTGGAGTTTGCGCCAGAGCTGCTGAGCTGGAACCACTGGTCCAGGGTGAGCTCAGGGGCTGTCAGCAGGCGAGCCAGAGGCAGCGTCAGGGCCCCTAAAGTCAGAGCCCGGGAGTCATCCTTCACCTGTAGGTCCAGGAGGGAATACAGCAAAGGGATCAGGGAAAAGGGAGGCAGTTACACATGGCTCCAGCTTCATCCCTCTCTGCACCAATCACAAATCTTTTTTTTTTTTTTTTTGAGTTGAAGTCTCACTCTGTTGTCTCGACTGGAGTGCAGTGGCACACTCCCGGTCACCTCAGCCTCGACCTGCTGGGCTCTGGCGATCCTTCCGCCTCAGCCTTCTAAGTAGCCAGAACTACAGGCGCGCTACCACGCCCAGCTAATTTTTGATTGATTGTAGAGACGAGGTCTCACCAGTTGCCCAGATGGGTCTCAAACCCGCGGGCTCAGGCAATCCACTCACCTTGGCCTCCCAAAGTGCTGGGATTATAAGCTAAGCCACCAAGTCCAGCCCAATCACAAATCTTTTGCTCCACTTGGAGCCATCTTTTTATGTCCTCTGTCCACTCCACCTTTATACATTTTGTTTGTTTTTTGTTTTTCGAGATGGAGTCTTACTATGCTGCCCAGGCTGGTCTCAAACTCCTAACTCAAGCGATCTTCTAACCGCAGCCTCCCACGTAGCTGGGACTAGAGGTGTGGCTCACCTTTGCACATTCTGTCTCCACTACTTGCAAAGTTCTCATTCCCCTCCCTCTTCCTATTTATATACCACTTATCCTTCAAGGCCCAGGCAAAATCTTACTTGCTTTATAGAATCTCTCTAGTTACTTCAGCCTCTGCACATTTCTCTGGCCATCCTTAGTGCTGCACTATGGATACTTTAGTCCCATTAGTTCATATTTAATTGTCCTTGAATGATTTTGTTTTTACATTTAAAAACACTTTTTTTGAGATGGGGTTTCATATGTAACCTGGGCTGGTTTCAATCTCCTGGGTTCAAGTGATCCTGCCACCTCAGCCTTCTGAAGTAGGAGCCACTGCGCCTCATTTCTTGAATAACTTTATATGAGTCTTGTCAATGAAACTGGCCACAAAGTTCTGTGAAGGCAGATACTATGTCTCATGCTTTTTCTTTTCTTTATAGAGATGGGATCTTGTCATGTTGTCCAGGCTGATCTCAAACTCCCAACCTCAGGCAGTCCTCCCACCTCACCTCCCAAAGTGCTGAGATTACAGGCACGAGCAACCATGCAGACTCATGCTTTTCTATGACCTTTAAAATGTAAGTGTTGGCCAGGCTCGGTGGCTCAGCCTGTAATCCCACGCTTTGGGAGGCTGAGGTGAGTGGTTTGCCTGAACCCATGGGTTCGAGACCCGCCTGGGCAACTTGGCGAAACCTCATCTCTACAATAACTCAAAAAAAAAAATTAGCCGGGCATGGTAGCACGCGCCTGTAGTTCCAGCTACTCGGAAGGCTGAGGCGGAAGGATCGCCGGAGCCCAGCAGGTCGAGGCTGTGGTGGCCGGGAGCGGCCACTGTACTGCAGTCTGGGCGACAGAGTGAGACTCCAACTCAAAAAAAAAAAAAAAAAAAGATAGATGAACAGATTAGATAGATAATAGACTAGCTAGAGATAGATAGATAAGATAGATAAACAGATTAGATAGATGATAAAGTAGAGGTAGATAGATTAGATGATAGATGGTTACATAGATAAGATAGACAGATTAGATACATAGATGACAGATAATAGATTAGGTAGATAGATGATAGATAGATAGACAGAGAGACAGATAATGAAATACTCTTCAGCCATAAAAAGGAAGGAAAGTTTGATATATGCTACAGGGTGGAGCTTGAAAACATCATGGATGGTGAAATAAAGTCATTCACAGAAGGACAAATATTGTAGGATTCCAGTTCTCCGAGGGACCTAGAATTGGCAAATTTACAAAGACATTGTTTAATGAGTGCAGTTTATGTTGAGGATAATGAAAACGTTTGGGGTATGGGTAGTGGTGATGAGTACACGACACTGTGAATGTAGTTAGTGCCACTGAATGGTAATGTACACATGTTTAAAACAATAAGTAGTGTGTTATGTATATTTTACCACAATTTTCAAATAAAAGGACTGGCGAGCTTGGCACAACTGCTGATCCTGGTGTCTTCTAGGATGAGCTTGGTCATGGAGGAAGCAGGGAGGGACAGAGAGAAAAGGATCCTGTGTCTGAGTCCTGCTGATTTACAGTGTAATCTCCTTGGAGGTGGGGTGGGGGACATACAGGCGAAGGACAATAGATCTAATCTATTTTGTCCCATCTTTAATCCAGGGATTATTTCAACTCTAGTTGAAATGACACAGCTTACCCTTGCATCAGGGGCCAGGGCAGGAGGATGGTATGAGGCAACATTTGACTTGGACACTGGCAGCTCCTGTCCTCTGCCACCCCACCACTTGTTCTGGCCTTGAGCGCTTTGTCCAGCAGTGGGAATTGGCCCTGCTGACCAGTACACACCCTGTCCACTTTCAAGCCATAGCTGCAGCCTCCCTGGTGGTCCATGACATCTGGTCTACCACTAGGTCCATGGTAGAACATCCAGGAGGAAGGGATGGCTGTGATTAGAGTCCCAACCTTTCACCTACCAGATGAAAGACTTCTCTGTTCTTAGTTCATTCTGCGCTGAGCCTCTGTCCCCAAGGGACAGATCTAGCCCCACCTCCCCTCTCCACTGCCTCCTAATCCTCTGAGAACATTTTCCATTAACTAATTCCTGGATCCTTCTCTCTCTTCCCCTCCCTGCCTTTCTCTCTAACCAAACTTATCCTGGAAGATGTCAGAGCTTGAGACAAGCTGGCTGGTGGCTGGGCGAGTTGCTGAGGGCCTGCTGCTAATCTCAGGAAGTGTTCCAACCTAAAAACTGGCTGCTTTCTCCCCGGGGTCAATCAGAGACAGGAGGCAGAGGGCTGGGATAACTGGGTATTTCATCTGATATGAAAATGAAATCAGGGAGCCAGTTGGTACATTCACTGAAAAAAAAACACTCGCTCCCCAAAGGCACATCTTACTCAGAATTTATACTCCATAGCCCCTCACCCGCCCCCAAGGCTAAATCAACAAGTGCATGACTCAAGCTCTCCTAATCCCCTAGACTGAATTAACAAGGCCTAAGGCAGTTTTGGCATAACCTAAGATCTAATCATGCTGATATTTCCTTAAGGGAATGGGAAGTTGCAACACTCAAAAAGCTACCTTGGTACATTTAGATAAACAACTTTGAATCAAACATGAGAAATATAAGAAACCCCATTCCCAGAGCTTTGGTCTGCAACAGAAGGACAGTGTCCTGAGCCATGATCCCATTGAGAAAGCCCAGAGTGGAGTAGAGGAACCAACAGTTGGATCCAGAATTGTCTCTCTAAATCGACTTCAAAGCACATACCTTTCCACACACAAGAAGCAGCTGTGCTCAGCCCCCTAAGAGCCACTGGCGCAGCATGGCCCAAGTGCCATTTTAGCCCTGCTAAAACTAGGAATGAACATGGTGAGAGAGGCAGGCAATGGCTTGTATGCCTTTCCATCTGGGTGGAGATGTTTGTTAAGATGTGTTTGCCTCAGTGGACTGGCTGAGTCCCAATCTGACTTTTGTGCACTTTCCCCAGCCCTCCCTGTGGCCTAGGCCAGTCTAGACAGGCCTTTTAATAAAGCTTTTCAACAAGAGGGCCCCTGATATTTTAAAGTCAGCTCAATACCCTGCCTCTCTTAAGTTAGGGAGCTCTTCTGTTTGCGTCTGCATTTTTTTGTTTCCATCTATGCATGCCATGGTTCCCTCTTCCCTCCCAGCAATGGTGATTAAGAGCAAGGACTCTGGCGGAAGACTATCCTGTCCTGGGTCCAGCATTTACGAGCTGAGTGATTGAGGGCAACTTAATCTCTGCAAACCTCAGTTTTCTCATCTCTATAATGGACATAATTATAACACGTAAATTATCAAGTACTGTGTGCAACAAACAAGACAAAATGCATGTAATATAGCACAGTCCTTGGCACACTGTTAGCTCCTAATAGGTGTGGACAGAGATCTCTGTTCTCTCCTTTTCAGTTATCTCTTCCTCCTCCTGCATTGATCTTCCTCTGTTGTTTTTCATTTTATTTCACTGTTTTTTTGAGACAGGGTTTCAGTCTGTTACCCAGGCTGGAGTGCAGTGGCAGGTCTGGGTTCAGGGAATCCTCCTGCTTCAGGCCCCCTAATAACTGGGACTACAGGTGCATACCACCATGCCTGGCTAATTTTTCTATTTTTTGTAGAGACAGGTCTTTCTTTGTTGCCCAGGCTGGTCTCAAACTCCTGGGCTCAAGCAATCCTCCTGCCTCAACCTCCCAAAGACCTGGGATTACAGGTGTGAGCTACCCCTCTTTGGTTTTGCCAGTCCCAGGAGTCAGGGTTATTCTATCATTTTCCTGTCTCCATAGAAAGAGTGCATAGAATGATGAGATGAAAGGAGGCAGCTATTGTGTTCATCTCTCCCACCCACCATCATCCAGATTAAGTTCGGGGATCCAGATGTAGGGTATACATAACCTGTGGGGTATACATATTAGCCTGGCCTTTCCTGTGTGGGCCCCAGATATCCAGCCTGGTGTTTGGGCTGCCAGCTTCTACATTGGTCCATGGTCTCTTTCTGTGGGTGGACACAGTGAGTCACAAAATGAGGGACTTGCTTTGGTGCCCTGTGACCCCCTGCGCACAGCCCACGCTGCACAACCAGGCAGCAGCATCTCAGATTCCCTGAAAACCCAGCCCAGGAAGTCTCTTTCTTTTTGTTTGGTTTTCCTCGGCGCGCCAGCTCCTAGGAAGGGCACGTCTGCCACCTGCTGGCTGTGGGCAGCATGGCACCTGGCTTTCCCTCAGGTTCCAGCTAAGAGCCAAGATGTGGGACTCTGACCCGGCCTGACGAAGGAGAGTCCCCAGAGTCCTTTCTCCTATCCGGCCCTCTTCTCAAGGCATGGCATACCCTATTCAACTTGAGGAGAATTCACAGGGAGCCTCTTTAGGAATGAGTGGAGACGGGGGAGAGGGAAAGGTCCTGCCTTGAGGACAACACTGTGGAGGGAAGGTGAGGCCATGTGCAAGGACAAGGGCCAAGGTGAGAGTGAAGGGGGGCCACCTTTGTCCTAGGGTCCCCTCATGCCCCTCCTGCCCTCCCTGGCACCCGCTCCCAGAGGTGTCCATTTTTAGATGCTCCCTGTCAAGCCCCTCAGACCCAGGAGCACCTTAAGGCCTGAGCTGCCCTTCCTCTGCCAGGCCTCCCCCTGTTGAACTCCACCCTCACCCCCACACAGAACACCCGTCCTGTCTCACTGCCTGCACAAACAGGGCTGGGCCTGGAGGTCATTAGCCAGAGGCACAGTTCCAGATAACCAGTGGCCTCTCTTTTTTATGCTGCATTCCTTTTCCCTCCCCAACACTTCGTTTTGTAATTTTTCAAACATACAGAACAGTGGAAAGAATAATACGGTGAATATTCTCCACTCACAGGCCAGGCACAGTGGCTCATGCCTGTAATCCCAGCACTTAGGGAGGCTGAAACAAGAGGATTGCCTGAGCCCAGGCGTTCGAGACCAGCCTGGACAACTTGGCAATACCTGGTCACTACAATAAATAAAAAAATTAGCCGGGAGTGGCGGTGCATGCTTGTAGTCTTAACTACTTGGAAGGCTGAGGTGAGCTTAGTAGGTAGAGGCTGTGAAGCTGTGAGCTTGCCACTGCACTCTAGCTTGGGAGATAGAGTAAGACTCCAACTCAAAAAACAAAAAAAGCTAACAAAAACTTCACCTAGATAGAGCCAACCCTTGTTAACACTTTGCCACATTTGTGTGTGTGTGTACATATATATATATATTATATATATTTGCTTTATTTTTTGTTTGCTAAATCATTTGCAAGTAACGACATCACCCTAAATACTTCACCATGTATCTCTTCAGAATAAGCCATTTTCCTATAGAACCGCAATACCCCATTTCACTTTCAAGATTTTCAACATTGATACAATAATACTGTCTATTATAAGTCTATATTCAAGCTTTTCGATTGTCTCAATGTCTTAGTCCATTTTTTGTTGCCATAAAGGAATATGTGAGGCTGTGTAATTTATAAAGGAAAGAGGGGTTTTTTGGCTCACGACTCTGAGAGCTGGAAAGTCCAGGATTGGGCAGCTGTGTCTGGTGATGGCCTCAGGCTGATTCCACTCTTAGCTAAGGCAAAAGAGGGCCAGAGTGTACAGAGATCACATGGCGAGACAGAAAGCAAGAGACAGGGGGACGGTGCCAGGTTTTGTTTTTGTTTTTGTTTTTAAACAACCAGTTTTTCCAGGAGCTAATAGAACAAGAAGTCATTTACCCCCCAAGGGAGGGCCTTCATCTATTCACTCAGGATCCTCCCTCATGGCCTTGACCAATCCCATTAAGCCCCACCTCCAACATTGGGGATCAAATTTCAACACAAGGTTCTGAGGGATCAAATATCCAAACAATATCCATAGCACTCAATAATGGCCTTTATACATTAAAAAAAAAAAAAAATCCAAGATCCAACTAAGACTTCCACACTGCCTTCAATTGTCATGACCTTTGACAAAAAATGCTTCTCACTTCTCCCATATTTTTCATCTTTTATGACATTGACATTTTTGTGGAGTCCAGACTAGTTGTTTTGTAGAAGGCCCACAATTGGCCAGGTGCTGTGGCTCAAGCTTGTAATCCCAGCACTTTGGGAGGCCGAGGTGAGAGGATTGCCTGAGCCACGTGTTCGAGATCAGACTGGGCATCTTGGTGGGGCCTCATCTCTACAATAAATACAAAAATACTGTAGTTCCAGTTGAAAGGCTGAGGCGGAAGGATCGCCTGAGCCCAGCAGGTTGAGGCTGTGGTGGCCGTGAGTGTGCCACTGCACTCCAGCCTGGGTAACAGAATGAGACTTCGACTCAAAAAAAAAAAAGTGTGCCCACAGTTTGGGTCTGCCATGTTCCTCATGAGGAGACTCAGGATAAGCATTTTGCCAAGAATACTGTTTGTTGATGTTGTGTCCTAAGTACATCGTATTAGGATGCAGTCTTTCTTTTTATTTCTCTTTTCTTTTTTTCTTTTGAGTTGGAGTCTCACTCTGTCGCCCAGGCTGGAGGGCAGTGGCATGTGCACTGCCACCACAGTCTCAACCTGCTAGGCTCAGGAGATTCTTCTGCCTCAGCCTTCCAAGTAGCTGGAACTACAGGCATGTGCCACCATGCCTGGCTAATTTTTCTTGGTTTATTGTAGAGATGAGGTCTCGCCAAGTTGCCCAGGCTGGTCTTGAACCTCTGGGCTCAGGCAATCCTCTCACCTTGGTCTCCCAAAGTGCTGGGATTATAGGTGTGAGCCACTGCGCCTGGCCTACTATTTCTGTTTTCTAATTCATCATCTGCTTAGACCCCAAGATCATTTAAGGAAGACTACAGTAAAACAGAAAATTGGAAATTTTGCTGAGGGTAGAGGAAGCAAATATGCCAAACTGTCTGGATGGATGTGGGTACTGGGAAGTTGCACCTCATTGAACTCAGCTTTCTGGCAGCCAAGTCCCAAAGGGAAGTTTGTAGATAAATAGACAAATAGAAAGATAGTTGATAGGTAGATAGATAGATAGACAGATAGATAGAACTAGCAATTTTTAAAACCACAAGTCAGCAAACTTTGTTCATAAAGTGTAAGATAGTAAATATTTTGGGTGATACTTTCTCTGTCATGACTATTCTGCTATTGTAGCACAATAGTAGCCATAGACAATACACAAACAAATGGGCATGGCTGTGTTCCAATAAAACTTTATTTACAAAAATACAACTGCTAGGCTTGATCCAGGGGCCTTAATTTGCTGACCTCTGATTTAAATGCAAGAAAATACTGTGGTTATTAAATGAATAAAACTTTCTTTGTCTGGTTAAGTACTGCATATTCAAGGAACTGTTTATATCACTATTTACTTATTCAGCAAAATTTTATCATTATTTACTTATTCTAGCAAGACCTATGCTAGGTATTGGGTAATACCTCAGTGACAAAACAGACATGATCCCTGCCTCTCTGGAGAACACAGTCAGATGTTAGAGACAGGTGACATGCAAATAAATATAAAAGTATATTCTGTAATAAGGATCGTGGTGGGAATGAGTGGGTGCAGTGACAAAATTATGGGGGTGGAGGATGTCATGCTGATATGATATTCAGGGAAGGCCTCCTTGAAGAGATAACATTTAAACTGAGGCCTGGTGAGAGTAATGGGGAAGGGCTTCCAGGTGGAGGGCAGAGCACATGCAAAGGCCTGTGGTGGGAGAAACGTGGCTCGCATCATTTTGAAGTCAAGTGTGGTTGGAGTTTAGTAGGGAGCCTGAGAGTATGGGAGGGGGTTGGTAGGTGCTTGCGTTTTATGGTAGGTTGTTGTATTTTATTCCAAGAACAAGGGAAGCCATTGGAGAGTTTTAAGCATCTGTCTGTCCCCAATCCCCAGGAGCTGTCACCCAAGGAAATCACCTAGGCTTGAGCATGAATCCTAGTCCTATCACAGCCATGTGACCTCTGAATCCACATTTTTCTCATCTGGAAACAAGGCTATTACAAGCCTCCCCGAAGGATGGTTAGAAGGACGAAATGCAGTGATGTACAGTCAGGCAGAGAGAAGAAAATCTCTATAACTGACAGGCACATCTGTACCTGGCAGCCATGCTCCAACACAAAGACAGATGTATACCAGGGACACAAGCCCCTGCTGTGGAGGAAGGGCAATGCTGTGTGCTCAGTGGGCACAGGCAGTGGGGCATCTTCAAAGAGACCCCACTGCTCCCTCCAACGCTGTCCCAGTCGCAACCATCAGAAAGTGCCCTGGATATGACCCTCCCTCACCGACAGGAGCTCAGGAGGGCACCACCTGGTGGCCAAGTCCTGTCTCAACCTCATTCTTCTCTGTTGTTTTTCAGTTCTCCCTAATGTCTTTCCTCGAAGACCTGGACACAGGTGAGTGTGTCGACTCTCTGCCCTGGGACTTCCCACCAGCCACGGGCTAGTTCTGGGATGGAGCAGAGGGGGCCCAAGGATGGAAGTGTTGGAAGGACCTCGGGGTTCAACTGGTTCACAGACACCTTAGGGATTTGCCTGGAAAAAGTTGCACACACATCCTGCCTTACACAATTTCGAGTTACCCACAAACATCCCTGTTGCCCAGTCTCGGGACCCCAAGGGAAAAACTGTTGATGTAGTTAAACCCCTTGATTCTACAGAGAAAGAAACCGAGGCTCAGAAGGGAGAAGCAATTTGCTCCCAATCACACAGCCTATTAGTGGCTGGAATGAGATGGAAAGTTCAGGCAAAATGAGGGTGTGACAGACTATGACTGGCTCTGGGCAGGCTGGTGGCCCTGTGTCTCCCCCATTCTCTCCAACCCTTTGGGCAGGAAGCCAGCACTGTTAGCAGGCAGCTCCTGGGCTGACCTATGCCTGGCGGTAGCCTTCTCCCAGCACCACCACTGTTGTCCCTTCCACCAGGACCCCTCCTCAGACTCAAGGTGTCCACCACTCGGTGGGTTCTGCGCTTTCACATAGGTGCTCTGTCTCACAGACTTACTCTCTCACCTTGTCCCTTTCCTGTTTCCTCTGTCTGGTGCCCATATCCATGCCCAAGCTGACAGGGCTGCTTCTTCCTACCACATCATCTAGGTCCCTAACACTGGGCCCAGGTTCCCATTTGCTGCTCTGAACCCCAGGAAAGAAAATTCCACTTACTGCACCATTGGCCAGAGGCCAACATCCCCCACAGGTATGTTGGTAGGGACCTGGGCTGGTGATGTCCTCTGAAGGACCAGAGCCAGACAAACAGCACCTGGAGACTGCAGTCACATCCAAACTCTGAATTAAGGATTTATTTGGAGCAAAGATGGCGGTAACTGGGCCAAATTCAGTTTGACAGTCACTATTCTCCAACAGATAAGCCCTGGAGGGCAGACAGAGGCATGCCAGCTCAAAGCAAGTAAGGCCAGGTCTTTGTTCCACCCTGCGTGCTCAGAGAATGTTTGTGGAATTGAAAAAGAAATATATGTGAGCATGGCTGGTAGGTTTTTGAGATACTCTTTCTCCAAAGCAAAGCATTCAATGACACATAGTTTGGTTCCTCAGAAGGACAGTATTTCACAGGAGTGTCCTTGCTGAGGTCACTCCTCCGTCTTCATGTGGAGTCTGGGGAGAGGCTAAAGTCAAGGGTCTGGAAGAGTGGCCTCTTCTCCAGCTTAGAGCACAAGGGGCTCCTTGGATCTGGGTGTCAGAGAGGCAGAGCCACAGGAACTGTGGAAGACACAGTGGAAGAAACAGGAGTGCTGGGGACTCAGGGGCCCTTTACTTTTCTATCAGCTGCCCGAGTGAGCTTATGATACCCTAGAATTATGCAGTGAACGACTTGAACTGTAAGCAGTGGCCCCACTGAACAGGGATCATGGAAAAGGGGGTAGATTCAGTCTGTGTGTCCATAAGGCTTGTGGCTTTAATTAAGTGGACTTGGAGCTACAAGGTCAGACTTGATCTGCAAACAGAAAGAACTTCCTCATCATCAGAGCCGTCCAAAAATTTAAACGGGCTGTTGGGCTCCCGGGAAGTCATGAGTTCCCCATCACCGAAAGTGTTTAAGCACGTGCCGAAAAACCACTTATCGGGAGTAGAGAAATATGAGTTAATATCCCAAGAAGCTGGGCTTTACAAGGACCTCTGCCAATAGCTTCTGACAGTTTGGTGCATAAAGGAGGGGACCCAGAAGCTGGCCATTTACTCAGAGTCCATCTCGAGGTGTTCTGTCAGCCTCTGGCTGTGGAGCGGGCTGTGGTGTAGTGGCTGGGCCTTTCTGCAAAGAGTAGATTAGGTTCTGAAAACATCCCTGTTAAGTGTCTGATTTCCCACGGGGGCTGTGCTTTGATGGAATTTGTGGAGTCCCTGCTGGTTGTAGGCAACAGTGTGGCAAAGGAATCACCACGCTCATGCCCACAGGCAAGCTGCTGCTTTGGTTGGTCTTGCCGGAGAAAGTGCATGGTGAGGGCCTTGCTGGAGCAGAAGGTGCCAGTTCCCAGTCCCCGATGGGTGGCGGAGGAGGTAGCCATCAAATAGCACAGGTTCTGCCCACCTTCCCAAAGCAGGTGACACGACAGCCAGCAGGCCTGTGGAAATACCTCTTCAGAACTGTCTTGGCTCCGGCCAGCAACACAGGCTGAGCCCATCCATCAACTGTCCCGCAGCCTGCCAGCGAGAGTCTCTGCTGGGTTTGTCCCATCAGCCTGGTTGAAAGCGTCAAATGCAGGCCGACAGGGCTGGGGTTTGGGGAGGCCCTCGGAGGAGCCGTCTGTGCCACAGTGATGGATGACGCCAACAGGGACAACATTCCGGGGATTTTTATTCTCTTCCACACATCTGGCAAACTCCTTAACCAGGGAAGCTGCAAAGCCCCCATCGCAAGAACTCCGAACTTCTTCTGAGAGACCCTGAACATGAACCACTTTAATCTGAGCCGATGGACTTAGAGCATGAGTTCCCAATGTGTGTTACTTCCTGAAAACTAAAACTCGTGGAGTTTCATGACACCCAAACCCACAAGAAGTTCCAAGATTGTAAAAAGGCAAGCAAGACTTGGGGTCGGCCGGGCGCGGTGGCTCATGCCTGTAATCCCAGCACTTTGGGAGGTGGAGGTGAGATGATTGCCTGATCCAGGGGTTCGAGACCAGCTTGGGCAACTTGGCAAGGCTTTGTCTCTACAATAAATAAAAAAATTAGCCAGGCATGGTGGTGCATGCCTTTGGTTCCAGCTACTTGGAAGACTGAGGCAGAAGATTGCCTGAGCCCAGCAGGTCGAGGCTGCGGTAGCTGTGAGCATGTCACTGCACTCCAGCCTGGACGACAAAGTGAGACTCAGACTCGAGGAAAAAAAAAAAAAGACTTGGAGTTAGGGAGACCTGGGTTATGATGCTATCTCCTTAGCCTTAGTTTTTCCTTACCTGTAAATAGAAATAATGTTAACTATGCCGTAGGATTATTTCAAGGTCAAATAAGACCATGTGTAACCAAATTTACTTAGTGTCTTATATGTAGTAAGTACTCAGTATATCATAACCTATTATTAGGATCATTTGTGTTAACTCAGGATACTGTCACTATTCTTCTTGGTCATTTCTAGAAACAGACAAATCCACAAGGATTTCTTTTTACACCTAATAGAAAATGCCTGTGACAGCTGTCACTTTCTTCTCCAAAGTGTTCCCCTTTTACTATAGTCCAGAGAAAGTGTTTTTCCTAACTTCTCCATTTGTTCTGCTTCAAGCAAACACCATTTTTTACCAGCAGAACTGTGTGCTGGCCGATCAGAAGGCAGAAAGACTTGGCCACAAAGTGAAAAATCAATCTGTCAAACACATGCGTTAGCTACATGTAGGGCTCTGTCCTGGGTACTGTGGGGGTAGAAAGAGGCGTAGAAAAGGCTCTTATCTTAAGAAATCCACTATCTAGTTGGAGGAAACAAATCAGATAGACTGATTGCATCTCTACTCTTTGCAATGGGACTTTGTAGCTTCTCTCACCAAGAGATGGAGTTGGTTTCCCTGCCCCTTGGGCCTGGCCTGGCCTCAAGACTTGGTTTGACCAATGAAATGTGTGGCAGAAGGACCATGTACCAGCTCAAAGCCTAGGCTTCAAGAAATCTTCTCTTTCTTTCTTTCTAAGAGAGAGGGACCATCTGAGATCCAACCAGCAAACCTAAAACTCTCTAGTCGATCTGGTCACTGAAGAATGCTCTTAAATCTAAATTTCTAAGTCTAAATCTAAAATTTTAGAATTTAGAATTTTAAATGAAATCATAATTCTTTGGGTTGGCAATTTAGTCTCAGTTCAGCCAAGCAGTTCTTCTGGTCTGCATCAGACTCGGTTGATCCTGACTGGGCTCGTTCATGTGTCTACAGCAGCTGGTGGATTGTCTGGGTCTCATTTTGCTGAACTTGGATGGACTTTCTCATATGTCTGAGGTCTCACCTGGGACCACTAAGCATGCTGCTGCCCACATGTTCTCTCATGCTCTTGCAGAATTGACAAAACTGTTTACATGACAGTCATAGGAGGAGGAGGAGAGAGAGAGGAGAGAGTGTGACAGGGAGAGAGAAAGAGAAAGAGAAAAGAAAGAAAGAAGGAAAGAAAGAAAGAAAGAAAGAAAGAATGAAAGAAAGAGAAGACTTCTTGAAGCCTAGGCTTTGAGCTGGTGCATGGTCCTTCTGCCACACATTTCATTGGTCAAACCAAGTCCTGAGGCCAGGCCAGGCCCAAGGGGCAGGGAAACCAACTCCATCTCTTGGTGAGAGGAGCTACAAGTCCCATTGCAAAGAGTAGAGATGCAATCAGGGGCTATTTTTGTCATCATATTGGCTCATACCAAACTAAAGTTCCACTGTGGAACCTGAGGCCACTGGGCCCATACTTGGTAACTTCTAGCTCCCTTGCCTCTTCTACCCCTTAATCTCCTTCCTTGACCGGCTTTCTTCTACACCCAACCTTGACTGGAGCCTCCTTTGAGGACAAGACTGCATCCCACTCTTAACTGTGTAACTCTCCACAGTCCCCAATGCCATCCTGCTCCTGGCATCATAATTGGTCTACTGTAGGTGCGCAGTACAAGTTACTTACACAGACAATAGGATTAAGTGTCAACATAATAGAAAAGACAAAATAAGCTTTAAGTTTGGAGGTAGAGAAACCCTCCCAGGTGATGCTTTTGTAATGCACCTTAAAAACACGCTGCAGCTCACCCCAAATGTAAAGGAGCTTGGTGCCTTCCCTTACACAGCTCTCCAACTGATGGCTTCTTCCACCCTGGTGACCTGGGACCACCGAGCTCTACTGGTTCTTCCTATCAGAAATGAGAACCCTGTGCCCTAGAGAATAGGAGGCACTTGTTGCCTTGTTCAGCAGGACTATGATTCAAAGCCTGCATATTTTAGTTCCTGTTCGGCTTCCCTGAGAAGGGAGCAGACCTTGTTAGTAGGGCTGGATTCAAGTCAAAATCCTCCCACCGACATTTCATCCAAGTCATACCATTCCATCGACACAGAAGTTTCTCCACTTCTAAATATCTGCAAAACGAGTAATTCTTGACGGCCTAGCCAGGGTTAGCCAAAGTGACCCCCAGCCTGCGGAAGAGACGGGAGAAATTACAGGAGCAAACTGAAGGGCACTTATCTATCAACAGCTGTTGGAAAAACAAAAATGAATTCCCCAAAGAAAAAGAAATAAATAGGCGATGCAATCATCTCATTACCAAGCCCCATTGTCTCTCCTAAATGTCAGTCTGAAATCTTTCATGACAAACTCAGGAAAACATTTTTTCCCTTCACTTTCTCACTCTCTTTCTTTGCTTTATCATGCTAGATGGAAGGAAACTTTATTTGCTCCGGGAAGACAATGGCCTTATCTTCAACCTAGATCCTGAGCCCTGGAAAGGTGGCCTCCCCCGGGAGCATTTTCATAGTGGGGAAAAGCAGCTCGGGAGAAATAATGAGCAAGCAAAGGGAGTCTTGACTTGACACTGTGATAAATGAGGTGAAACTTTGGCAAGGAACCAGAGTTGGCGTATTCAAACAAGAAATAAAAAGATAGCTCCATTTTAATGGGAAATATAAAACAGCCATTGTGCAAAAGTCGATTTTCAAAAGTCAAAGAGATAAAGACTATAACGGAATGACTGAGAGACGAGTGAGATAATGTGGTTGATAATCAGGCTTGGGTAGAGTGCCGTCCTCCAAGCCATCAGCTGGCTCCGTGGGAGAGGCTTTTCAAGTCAGCTATCTGCGTTTGCTCCTGCCTCATTAGCATACGCATCTCTGGCCGGCTTCCTCGCAGCTTCAACCCGCGACTTGCCACACTCCGCCAGCTGGAGATAGCGAAGTCAACCCAACTTTCTTCAAGTCCCAAACTTTCGCAGAGCTACCAGTTGCAGAGCGACCAGCATCTACCATGACTCCAGAGAGCAAAGAGTTTGAGTCGGGCCTTACACACACCCGCTTTTCCCAATGACTGGTCTAGCACGAGGTTTACAACTGTGGGTGACTCCATACCCTGCCTTTTCTTGCAGTGGGCAAGATCCATGAACTTTCTCAAGGCTGTCCTTGGGTGATTCCTAACTAGTCAGCTGGACATTCAATGGGGATGGTTGGACTCATTTTTCCAAGGGTAAGTGTGGAGGTATTCAAGGCAATAGGACACTAGTTGAAGTATAAGCATTGCAGTTGAGTCAGGGAAATGTGGTGGTCATATGCAGACAAACTGCCTTCGTTCATATCCTGCCATTTATTATCTATATGACTAATAATGGGCAAATTACTCAACCTCTTTCAACCTCAGGCTTCTCAACTGAAAGTAGAGCAAGTAATACATCGCCTAGATTTTTAGGAGTGTGAAATGAGATGGTGCGTGTCAAGTGCTTAGCACAGAGCCTGGTGCATGGTAAAGGTTTCATACATATTGTGTGTTAAAAGAACTCGATAGTTGCAGCTTGGGAGTAGTTTGATGCCATGGTCAAAACAAAAGGGACACTTTTTTCTTTTTTTACTTCATTAAGCTAAGGTAACTAATGAAGTTTCATCAAGAAATACCATTCACAGAACCACCCAACCAGGCACTCAAGTGCCATGTGATCCAACCCTGGGAAGACCCCATATATGATCCTGGAATCCTGCGAGGCCCCAATCCTCTTCTTGTGGGTCAAATATGAGAGAACTGAGGTAGCAAGAATAAAATTGGCTTTCTCAAGGTCAAGTGAGTGGAAAGCCAGGAGCTGGCTGCTTGTCCCCATTTCCAATCAGGTGCTCATAACCTTGCTTAATGCCAACACTGCCTTCTGGGTCATAACGTCTCCCATCCCCCAGATAAAAAGACACAAAGCCTGAGCCCTCCTCTCTATCTTCATTGGTGTGAGAAGCTAGAAAGTCACTTCCTTCAGGATTTTGGGGAAAAAATGTCTGACTAAATACAATGCTGACTTATTTGAGTCTAATGATTAGGGTTTTTTCTGTCCTGTTCCCACCCCTGCAGATTGGACTCCTGACCAGTATGAGTACAGCCAAGAGTATGACAACCAGGAAGAGAATCCCAGTAGTACGCCTGCCTACCCTGAAAATCCTGATTGGTACTACACAGAGGATGGTAGGTAGCAAATCTTTCAGGGCCCTCCTTAGAGGAGAGCAGAGGAGAGCGTGTGTGAGACCATATGCAAGGGCTTCTCTCTGTCCTTTCTGACCAGCATTGTAAAATAGCTATGGAAGAAATTATTCAGACTTGCTTTTTTTTTTTCACTTGGAGTCATACACGATGAGGACTGGGGAGGGCCTTAGAGACCATCTCCCTGACCCTCAGACGACAGGTGAAATAAGTGAGGCCATGAGAGGAGCTGACTTGGCCAAGTTCATGCGGCATCTTTTAGGTTTCCTGATCCTTTGAATAGCAGCCATGTTCAAAATCATTCCCATAGCTTAGGTCACAGGCCAGTGCCTAAGTATGCAGAAGGGTCTGAGCTAGCACTGAACATCAGACTGTAGCATGCACATATTTGGCTTTAGGACTTTCCTTCCCTACCACCTTTGCTGCGCTTTTGCATCTCCTTTCACTCTTCAGAAGCTTTCCACAATTGTACGGCCTGCACGTGTGTGTGTATGTGTATACTCTCACACGTCTGCTTCCACCGCACTTGTTTTTGTGAACTCTTAGTTCGAGCAATGGGACAGAAAGGGAAAATAAGAAGCCGAGTCCAAACAACGCCATGTAACTAAACCAGGAGAAGGAATGGAAAGCACTTAGCAGCTGGAATAAAAGCTGTGTAACTGTGCGAAGTGGCCTGGAAGGTAGGGCCAAGATACAGGGCATCGGGGAACATCAGAAGGGACCATCAAAACAAGAGCTGGGCCCAGGGATCCTAGTTCCTGAACCAAAGAACAATGTGTGTGAACAGAAGGATAAAGAATTCCCCAAGGGAAGATCCATTCAGACAACCATGAAAAGCCAAAGGCATAGATGAAATATGACAAAATCTAACTGAACAAGTAGTTGAAGAAAGATGAAGGCCACTGGGTCATTTCCTCCTCGCCGCCAATTCTTCTGTCACCCTCTTGCCTTTGGTCTTCTCTCCTGATGTTCAGAAAGCTTGCGTTTCATTAGGGGTGGGTTTTCTTTCCCCACTCCTGACCTCCACCCCTGGGCACTGGAAGTAGGGGAGGTCTTCAGGCTTGTGAAATGCCTTCAGCATCAGAGACAGACCCCGTGGCACTCCCAGCAAGACTGGGAGGAGAAGAACACTGATGAGGGAAAAGGGGAGTTTCTCAATGAGAAAGGCCCCATCCAAAGCCAGGCTGAGGGGAGACAGTCACGGCTCCTTCTCGTCTGTCCTCTAACTAACCTGAATTCCTCTCTCTGCTCAGGTGACTGCCGTTTTTCTTGTTGTTTCAGGACGTTTGTTTTCCTCCTTTCCCCAGCCACTGGCTAGGCAGTAATTCTCCCCTTTGGAGCCGGAAACGGAAGTTAGGTGAGCAAGTGGGGTCTCCCACCTGCCCTTCCCTGCCGACCCTGACTCTGCCCTTGTGCCTTAGATCCGTGTCAGTCCAATCCCTGTGAACATGGTGGGGACTGCCTTGTCAGCGAGGACACCTTCACCTGCAGCTGCCCAGCCCCTTTTTCTGGAAACAGATGTCAGAACGGTGAGTGCACCTTCAACAGATCCACTCCTCCCTCTGAGTTACACAAGGGGCAGTTCCTTCTCCAGCTCTAGAGAATAAGAAAGGGCCGAGTGAGCTTTTGGGAAGGGTGATCACTGCACGTATTGTATTACGCATAGTGAATTTCTCTATAGGGTCCCAGGCAGCAGCTCACTGAATCCTCACCCCTGCACTGTGAGATGGCACTAGTATGTCCATTCTACAGCTGAGAAGATTGAGGCTGAGAGGGAGTGAGAGTTGGATTCACACCAAGATGTGTTCTAAACTCAGGACTTTGTGTTTAGCCTGTTTAGACTGACAACAGAGAAATATATTCCTCAAATGGAGAGCAGAAAGGGTCTCAGGACACATAAGGCCCAACTCAATTAGAGAAAGAGATCCCAGGGTGTGCAGGGGACTTGCTTGTGGTCACGTGGCTAGTTAGGCGTAGAGCAGAAATTAGAGCCCCAGTGCCTAATTCCCGGCCCGTGGTCTTTCATCCTGCCAACCTCACTGTGTCTGCCTTTAGTGAGCTCTTGTGGGCACAACATGAGGCCATGGGGGAGCGCATTGGGAATAAGAACTCCTGTGGATTAATTGTAGCCCTAGAGAGAACTTGGATTCTGTCAGATCTAGCAACCATCTAACAGGGCGCAGGGGGTGTTACATGTATATGGGGCTTTGTGGTTGACTTCTTCCCTCTGAGCCCTGGTCACTTATTCCTTTTCAATTCTTTTATTACTTCAATAAGAGTTTCAAGATGGTAGGGGATATCGAGTGTAAACAGTATCTGAGTTCATTCCTCAACTTCTCAGAAGAATAACAAAACTGTAAACAGAATATGAAATCAGCTATAAAATGGGGAGACTAAAATTGTGGTTCTGTTTGCTGAAGGTGCAAAAATTATCAACGTTTTTATTAAGATAGAAAACGAAAGATTATGACACTGGAAGGCACATGGGAAACAGTTGTTCATGACCCCAAATAAGAGAGAAGCCTTATCCTGGTGTTGCCTGGTATTTCAGGACCATGGACAAGGTCACACAGGCTCTGTCTGCCACCCTCACCCCCTAACATTGTACTATACAGATATGCCTCCAAGTAAAATTTGCCCCAGATAATGTCCTGTGCTTTGCCCTGTTTTCTCTATGGATTCCCTACAGTGCAAAACAGGTGCAAGAGCAACCCATGTGGTCGGGGTCAATGTCTTGTTATCCAGAATCCTCCCTACTACCGCTGTGCCTGTAAACACCCTTACACGGGTCCCGACTGTTCCAGAGGTAAGTGGTGGAGGCCCCTTCAGTGCTAGGCCTTCTCTTCCCTAGGTTGTGCCTGGGGTCTCTGCACCCCACTGCATGGAAGTCCAGATGCATCTGATATTTTCGTGGCATCCAAGATAGTTCTTTTCACTAGGATTTTTAGAGTCATCATCCTTGGAGAGCCCAGTGGGAATATGCTGATCTGTGTTCCTTCTCATTCAGAAAGAATCATCTTGAAAACTCACTTTGGCTGGGTGCGGTGGCTCACACCTGTAATCTCAGCACTTTGGGAGGCAGAGGCGAGAGGATTGCCAGAGCCCAAGGGTTTCAGACTAGCCTGTGCAACTTGGCGAGTCCTTGTCTTCACAGTAAATCAAAAAAATTAGCCAGACATGGTGGAGCATGTCTGTAGTTCCAGCTACTTGGAAGGCTGAGGCAGAAGGATCGCCTGAGACCAACAGGTCGAGGCTGTGGTGGCTGTGAGTGTGCCACTGCACTCCAGCATGGGCAACAGAGCGAGACTCCAACTCAAAAGAAAAGAAAAAGAAAAAAGGAAAACTCACTTCCTCTAGGAAGTAGGCCCTGATCTACTCCTGAGAAGGATCATGTAGGGGAATTTATACATACTGAGTCACTGCTATGAGTCAGGCATTGTCCCAGGACATTTACATTCTCTGTTGCATTCTCCCAAAAACACTGCAAGACGAGGTTTACAGATGAAGAAACTGAAATGTAAGGAGGTTAACTAATTTGCTTATGGCTACAGGCTATCCAGGGACAGAGTCAAAGTTCAACCTAGCTCTGATTAGCTCAGACTGGGTGTGAAATTCCTGCTCAGTTCATGCCTCTTGTTTTCCCTACTGAGTGACCCATCCACTTAAACATGCCTTTTGCATGGCCTCCAACCTTATCACTACACTCAGATTTGCTTATGTTCTTAAGATCTGTGTGCATTCTTGCTAGAGTGTCAGTGGGTCTGTCAATCCCTTTTGGTGACCCATCTTTTGTGAAAGGACGAAAGCCAGGAAAGTGCCACCAAAATCTGCTCGCCATCTCAGACATAGGCTGCAACTCCTTCTGAAGAGGCTCCTTGGCCCCGCTCCTGTGTTCACAGTGGTTCCTGTGTGCAGGCCAAACCCCTGCCAGAATGGGGGCACCTGCTCCCGGCACAAGCGGAGATCCAAGTTCACATGTGCCTGCCCTGACCAGTTCAGGGGGAAATTCTGCGAAATAGGTATGAATCTCTGCCATCTCATCAGAAACTCGGGGCCACAAGTGAGGCTTCTGGAATCTTTTCTCTTTGGGTTTTTGTTGCCAGAATGTGGTTCAAATTATGCTTTCCATACTCTATTCCTGGCTCAGCCTTCCAGCCTAAGGTCAGGGAGGGTGTTGTGCTCTGTGTAAAGAAAGTAATAAACCAGGACATAGTACCAAACCACCTGGGCATCCCTGGGCTTCCACTTTACCCTCCGCCAGTTCCTGTGTGAGCCAGAATTAAGGAGCTAAGCTCCCACATTCCACAACCAATATATTTCATGTTTTTAAGCAGGGTTAAGTGTGGAACACTCAAGCCACCTTCTTTCTGGAATTTTGTGATTAAACCTCAGGTGATATACATCCATGCCCAGTCCTGTGAGCACTTGATACGTCCACCCAGCACTTTTTTGGGAGCAGGAGGCCCCTTCGCTATCTGTTCTCACATCCCTCATGTTCTCTCCGAGGTTCTGACGACTGCTATGTTGGAGATGGCTACTCTTACCGAGGGAAAGTGAGTAGGACGGTCAACCAGCACTCCTGCCTTTTCTGGAACTCCCACCTCCTCTTGCAGGAGAATTACAACAAGTTTATGGAGGATGCTGAAACCCACGGGATTGGGGAACACAACTTCTGCAGGTGAACATGACCTCCTTCCCCATGCTCAGATTTGGTCGCTTGATTTTGAAATAGATCATTCAAATTGATCAGCTTGCCTTCTAGGAAGATCTTCCTACTTTGGATGGGCAAGGTTATGCTGCTGTAACAAATAACTCCCAAATGCCACTGGCTCAAATACATCAAAGTATATTTCTTCCTTATGCTGCCTGTGTCCTGTGGTGGTAGCAACAGTAGAAGATTCGGCCCCACAAAGTTACTCAGATACTCAGAAAGGGCACTGAGCGACTGAAAAATGGGGCATGAGTTTTTTACTAGCTCAACCAAAAAGTGACACATCATCTCCCTGCACACATTTTATTGGTCAGAAATAGTCACAGAGCCCCACATAACTTCAAGGAAGAAATGCAAGGGAGCAGATGGAATGTCTGTTGAAGATGGCAGTCTCTACCTCAAGGAAGTTCGGGTTTTCCCATGTCAAAATAATGCTGTCACCTCCCTGGTAATGACCTACCTTCCTCCTTTTCTGCTGTCTCCAGACCACTCTGTTGGCTTCCTGTCCCTGTCCTTTGTCTACCCATGGCCAATGACCGAGATGAGTGTGGGCCAGGGGCAGGGATCCTTTGCATGATTTTAAACTGGCCTCATAAACAAGGGATCATCTTTGCACAAAACATTAGTTACCTTCCACTTGCACCCACCTGGAGCTGTTCCCTTTGTGGAGCCATCTTGGGGAGGGAGCTCGTGGCAGCCTTCTGGAGGATTGCCATTCATGGAATTTGGAGGTTCAGGTAGAGGATTTCTACTCTCATCTTGCTTATGTGACTATTTTACTTCCCTGACAAAAAAGGGCCCTCAACAGGGATCGTATTTCTTTTCCTACAAAGAATTGGATATGTCCCCTGGATCTGGCACGAGGCTTGTGAGCTGCTTCCTGGTTCTTGGGAGTCTCCTCTGGAAGTCAAGGTTTTGCAAAAAACTATGACCACCCTTGTGTGCCAAGGTTTGCTAACCTGCTGGAGGATTCCAAAGGAATGTGGTCCAAGGGGAAATGCAAGAGCTTGGAACCCTCTTATCTGAAGGTCCTCTAGTGAGGCTCACTAGAGTCACCAAGCCTTGCCCCTGAGTTGTTTCGTTTGTGTTTTTAGAAACCCAGATGGAGACAAAAGGCCCTGGTGCTTCATTAAAGTCAACAATGAAAAGGTGAAGTGGGAGTACTGTGATGTCTCAGCCTGCTCAGCCCAAGGTAAGGCTGTTGCTGTCTGGAGGAGCTAGGGGTGGGGAGGATGCAGACCCGTAGAGTAATGTCCCTCCCACCCCATCCTTCCTCCACACCTGCTTGCCAATTACCATCGCGGTGCCAGTCCAACTGCCCAGCGCTCTGTTCCCTGCCAGATGCCAAGCAGGCCTGGAGACCCTTGTAGGTTCAGACCGGTCATCCAGCTGTGAACTCATGGCTTCTGACTCCAAGTCAGTGCTCTCAGCAGATCTTTATCCATCTCTCACTGTGTACCAGGCACGATGCCAGCCCATGGGGGTACAATGGTGAGCAAACATTGGCTGGGCCCCTACAACCTCTAGGACACAACACGTTCAAATTCCAGCATCACAGTCCTCCTGCCAGTCTGGCCTGCCCCATCTGTGCCTACTTCAGGAACGATACACCCTCCTATCCTGGCCAATGGGATTCACTCCCTGAACAGTTTCACACTGTACCTTTGCTTTAATGGTTGCCTTTGCCTGTAACACTCCACCCCATATCTGCTTTTGCTCGTACCCAACCATTCTTTGAGAACATACTCAAGTATCCCCCCCCCAGGAAATCCTCCTTGATCTCTCAAGCGAAGAGCCATCTCTCCTTCCTTACGAACCCCGAGGAATGGGACAAGGCACCACGTATACAACACTTGATGCTCTCTCCTTTGTATCACAGTCGGCTGTGCAGCTGTGTCATCTTGCCCATTCTAGTTCATCTGGATATCCTCCCTTCCATCCCAGAAAGGCCTGCAAAATATATGTGTGCACTAATAAACAGCTAAGCACATATCCAGAGCTGGATTCGTATGTTTACATGTATGCTGATATGAGTGTGTATACATGTCAGTTCTAGGAGTAACACACTTTGAAATAAGAAAGAACATCTTCATTAATGTTGTAGACTTGCTCTGTATTATTATAATTTTTTTTTTGAGTCAGGGTCTCACTCTGTCACCCAGGCTGAAGTGCAGCGGCACTACCCTGGCTCGCTGCAGCCTCTACTCCCTGGGCTCGGTGACCCTTTCACATCCTCCTCAATGTGGGTTTTAATACACGAATGCACCACCACATTCTTGTTTTTTTTTTTTTTTTTTTTTGATTTGTTTTCTAATTTTGTTGCTCAGGCTGGGCTTTTTTTTTTTTTTTTTTTTTGAGTCAGAGTCCCACTCTGTCACCCCAGGCTGGAGTGCAGTGGCACCCTCACGGTCACCGCAGCCTCGACCTGCTGGACTCAGGTGATCCTTCCACCTCAGCCTTCCAAGTAGCTGGAGCTACCAGCACACGCCACCACACCCAGCTAGTTTTTTATTTATTGTAGAGATGAGTTCTCGCCACGTTGCCGGGGCTGGTCTCGAATCCATGGGTTCAGGCATTCTTCTCACCTCAGCCTCCCAAAGTGCTAGGATTATAGGCATGAGCCACTGGGCCTGACCTCAGGTTTGTCTTGAATTCCTGGGCCCAAGCTATCTCCTGCCTGGGTCTCCCAAAATGCTGAGGTTACAGGCATGAGCCACCATGCCCATCCAGCCCTATATTAATCAATGTATGCAACAAATATTAGTTGTGCACCTACTACGTGCCATCCTGTATGCATTATTGCGGTCTCTCAACTATGGACACCTGCTCAGCTGCTCAGAGTCACACCCCCAACTCGGTCCTGCTAAGGGACTGGAGGGAGGCTGAGTAGTGTAATTTGTCTTACTTGTGTCCCACAGACATTGTCTACCCAGAGGAAAGCCCTACGGAGCTTCTGGGGTTTGACTCCTGCGGGAAGACTGAGCTAGCAGAAAGGATGGTCAAGAGAATCTACGGAGGCTTTAAGAGCACAGCAGGCAAGCACCCGTGGCAAGCATCCCTACAGACATCGCTGCCTCTGACTGTCCCCATGCCCCAGGGCCACTTCTGTGGGGGGGCACTGATCCACCCCTGCTGGGTGCTCACTGCCGCCCACTGCACCGAGTAGGTATCCACAGGGATCAGGGACTAGAATGACCTGAGTGTGTGGAGGTGTTCCCACCTTCCCCTTGGAGCAGCATCTTGGTAGCTTGGGCAAGATCAAGGGTTTGATCTAGTTTCAAGGGCAAACAAGTGGCTTCTTAAAACCAAATGGCAAATGGCGGCCATGTCTAGAATGCTCACCATGCGGACTGCCTGTATTATGTGACATTTAATCCTCAGAACTATCTACTGGAAGATAAGCTGAGAGAGGGAAGGGGGTTTCATCTGTTTTATTAGTCACTGGATCTTCAGTGTCTCAAGCAGGTCTTTGTACCTAGCAGGTGTTCAGTAAATATTGTGAAAGTAAAGTGTTGATTGTTATCCCCTTTTCATAAGTGAGGACCCTGGATCTTACCCAAAGTTGTGTAGAAAGTGAGTGGGCAAATGTGGTACAAACTCAAATCTATTTGCTTCTTTAACCTCTTTAGTCCTGCCTTGAACAGAGGAAGGCATGCTCCACTGTCTAACGCCATCGCCAATGAGCCGCTGTGTCAGGCGTCATCAGCCAGGCCTCCTGTGTGTCCTTCTGGGGAGCTGTATAACTGTACCCCACCACAAAAATTCCTACACTCATGGTCAGGTCTGGTCCCACAAAGCCCAGGTTTGGGAAGTGGACTTGCAGGTCTTACCATCCATGTTGTTCATTCATTCATTTATTTTTACTTTTTGAGTCAGAGACTCCTCTATCACCCAGGCTATGATCACAGCTCACCACAACCTCGACCTCCTGGGTTCAGGTGTTCCTTCCACCTCAGCCTCTTGAGTAGCTGGGACTATAGGCATGTGCCACCATGCCTGGCAAATTAAAAAAAAACATTTTTTGTAGAGACGAGGTCTCACTCTGTTGCCTAGGCTGATCGTGAATTTCTGGGCTTAAGCAATCAGCCACCCTAAGTGCTGGGACTGTAGGCATGAGCCACTGCATCTGGCCCCACCTTGTTATTAAACAATTTCTTTTGGGATTCTAAGAGGTGCTCCCCAAGAGAGGTCAAGCAAGCAAATATTAGCACCAATTAATGGATTTTAGAAGATTTGTTCAAGGAGGCAATGGTTGTTCTTCTGCAAGGCTCAGGGAGAATGGGAGTTCTCCCAGGAGGAGTAGGATAGAAATGACAGCTTACATTTGGAGCTTGCTTCCATTAATAAAGCTTGTACCTTACATTATCCTATTTGGACCCCACGGCAGGGTTCTGTGAGCAAGATGATCACAGATGAGGTTGCCAAGGCTGTGAAAAGTTGGGGGATTTGCCAAAGGTCACACAGCTCACCAGGAGCAGAGCCAGGGTGATTTCTTGACCTTCTTATTTTCCATTGCAGGATAAAAGCCAGACATCTTAAAGTGGTGCTGGGGGACCAGGACCTGAAGAAGACAGAATTTCACGAGCAGAGTTTTGGGGTAGAGAAGATATTCAAGTACAATCAGTACAATGAAAGAGACGAGGTCCCTCACAATGATATTGGCAAGTCTCCTCTCTCTTGGGGCACCCACAGGTCTTGTCCTGGGTGAATTTCTCCACTGATAAAAAAAAAAAAAAAAAAGCTGAGGTTTGGTGCTAGCAGGTAATCTTGATAATTTTGGTTTCTTGTGGACCCAGGAAGGTAGAGGATGTATCCCAGAGCTTCTTTTGTTCTTAAAAGTATGTGTTAATGTTGTAGATAAATGGGCACATGCTCCTCAGTTGAGGCGAAGTGATGCCAGGAACACTGTGCTGTAAGAAGACGTTGGCCTTGAATCCTAGCTCCCCAACTCTCTAGCCAGAAATCAGGTCACCTCCCTAAGCCTCCATTTTCTCTTCTGTAAAATGGAGACACTCGTGCACAACTCTCAGCCTCTTGTGTGTTAAGTGACATGAGGTGCATGCAGACACACCTGGCACCTGGTGGGTGCTCAGGTGCAGAGACAATGATGCTCTCAAGCTTCTGGCTGCTCAGTTCTGTGCCCCACTTCCCTTTTTGTGGGACCCACGCCCTCCTTCAATAGCGTTTTTCCCCCTCTTACAGTCTGTTTTTTTGAAAGTGGATTAGAAATGATTTTAAGCTGATATTATTTTAAGTGATTTTAAGCTGATTTTAAGTGATATTATTTCTTGATATCACTCTCAGTCTGAAATGTTACTCCTTCCCAGGCAGAAGTTCAAAAAACGAAATGGGGCCAGTATACTCACACCTGTAATTCCAGTGCTTTAGGAGGCCAAGACAGGAGGACTGCTTGAGGCCAGGACTTGGAGACCTGCCTGGGCAACATAGCAAGACCTCCAACTCTACAAAAAAAAATCTGGGGGTGGTGGTGTGCTTGTAGTCTTAGCTACTTGGGAACCTGTGGCAGGAGGATCGCTTGAGACCAGGAGTTTGAGGTTACAGTGAGGTGTAATTGCGCCACTGCACTCCAGCCTGAGTGAGCCTCACTTACAGAGTGAGACTCCCTCTCGATAAATAAATAAGTAAATAGTTAAACAAGAAAACGACCAAGGAAGAAGCTTTTCAGGCATGGGGTGTGGGGCTTTGCTAATACCACCTTTCAAAGCAAGTGGAAGCTGATGTTTCTCTGGCAAAGAGATGGCATCACACCCATTTTTCTCTCTTCACCTAGCTTTGCTCAAGTTAAAGCCAGTGGATGGTCACTGTGCTTTGGAGTCCAAATACGTGAAGACTGTATGTTTGCCTGATGACCCCTTTCCCTCTGGGACTGAGTGCCACATCTCTGGCTGGGGTGTTACAGAAACAGGTGAGTCCAGTCATGTACTTTCCCATGATGCAGGTGAGCTACATCAATGGAGAAGAAAGGGCCACACTGAACTGCCTTTCTGAAGTTGAAATAAGTGTTATATCCAAAATGTGTTATCAAAAATCATCTACCTCATCATTCAAGCTCTGGTTAAATCTCACCACCTGCCGTCTTTGGCCTTCCCTAATCTGCATTTCTGTCCTAGGTCCCTAGCCCTAGATGCTTGGCTTTTATCAAGCACTGACCCTGTATCCATGGAGATTTTGCTACTTCTCTAGGTAGCTTGGAAAAAGAATAGACTAGAAAGAGCATGGATTTTGGAGTCGGACAGACTGGTATTTGATTCTTGGCTTTATTGCTTAAAATCTGAGTTCTGGTTTTCTAACAGTCGTACTTACCTCCTAGGTTTAGAATCATGATCATAGGAGATGGCAGAATTCTACAGAGATAGCTATTAAGTCAGCCCCTGGAGGATAGGGGGTTAGGTCTCCTTCACCTCTGTCTCTCCCATAGTACTTTGGTCAGAACTCTCCACACAGTAGATATTCTAGAAAATTTTATTAAATCGAGCTATTGATTTGTCTTTTATGATTAATCTTATCTAAAAAAGTAACTAAAGGGTTACTTTCTTCACGGTACTATGTGATTATGTCCTCTACTACAAAAAAATTCAGAAGAGTATTTCAAGTCTTTCCCAAAGACTCAAAATACACTCCTCTTCCTTTCCCAATATTGTCCCTAATTAATACATAGCAAGAATCACTTTAAATAGGTCTACAGAAAAGTCACATGCTGATGTCTCAGATGGAAATCTTATGGGACCTCAGGTTAGAATTATTTTGTTTTTCATGAATAGGCCTCTAAGACTTTATGTTCAAAGTCAATGTCATATCTTGATTGATTTCATTACTTTGGAGTGAGGGAAATGTCTGTTCTAGGAAACAGGTGACCTAGTGCACCAAGGTACTTCATCCATCCATCCATTCACCATCCAGAATCTGCTATGTGCCAGCCCTTTTGTTAAGCCTAGGAAATGAAATAAATGGTGAAGACACTGCCTCTGTCCTCCTGAATCTCATGGTCTATCTGGGGAGACAGAGGAGAATATAAATGATTCTGGTCCATTGTGACCAGTCTGGTGTTGCAGGTCTGCACAGGCATGGTGAGGGCTGAAGATGAGGCTTTCCTGCTCACTTCCTGGAAAACGCCCTTTTCCTAAGCTGAGAACTGGTGACCTCTTTAGTACTATGGGTTTCTGGGGAGGTGGATGCTATCCTGGTTCCCACAGTCATAATTCTTTTCTCTACCCTACAGGAGAAGGGTCTCGCCAGCTCCTGGATGCCAAAGTCAAGTTGATTGCCAACACTTTGTGCAACTCTCACCGACTCTACGACCATATGATTGATGACAGTATGATTTGTGCAGGAAACCTTCAGAAACCTGGGAAAGACACCTGCCAGGTCAGAAACTCCACATGGTGCTTGGAGAAGGAGAGGCTGGCAAGATATTACACTGGGCACAGATGCCCCCTATAGCCCTGGGCTGGGAGCTAGGTTCAGAGGTCCACCCACTAAGGTTCCTTGGTGCATCTGCATCCATGTCAATCCAGGATGACTCAGCATAATGACCATAATGGTCACTTTGCCTACATTATCTAATTTAGCTCTCACAACACACTGGTGAAGTCATTATCACCATTTTATAGATGATTGGAGAAATTATCATGGGCAATTGCAACTGGGAGCTGTGGACGTTCATAGACTCAGAGGAGGGGCATGGGCAGATGGGTGCAATTCACTGTAAGCTCCTGGAAGACAAGTAGGAAAAGAATTTGTTCAATTCCCTAGGTAATTCAAAGGTTTCACTTGCAGGCTTTGGAAACAGACAGTTGTGGGTTTGAAACCTGGTTCTGTCTCTCACTGTGTGATCTTCATCAATTACTAAAGTAGTTCTCCAATCTCAGATGCCAAATCTATAAAATTACCTGGTTTGAAACCCAAAAGCTCTGATCCCATAGACCATGCTGGACTCCAAGGCCACGCTGCCTCAGAGTCCCCATCCTCCTCCCCTGTGTGTGCCCTGCTGGCTCTGGAAGGGGCAGACGCCCAAGCAGGACGCCCTACCCCTGGTCAGCTGTCAGAAGGAGTAAGTCGAGGGTCCCTGAGAACTCATAGTAGTAATATCTGCCAAGCCTTCATGGACTCAGGAATGGAGGACAGTGCTAGCTGCCCTCCCTTCAAAGTCTTGCATCATGGGAAGCAGGGGGAAGAGCCTTGGCACTGCTTTTCAAAGAAGCCCATGGTGGCTGGTGGGCGACTCTACCCCATCACCCACCAGAACCTCCTAGGGAGAGGTGGGGGTATCTCCAAATGTACTGTGGTTCACAGGACTGAACTCATGCCTCTGTTTCCCTTAGGGTGACTCTGGAGGCCCTCTGACCTGTGAGAAGGATGGCACCTACTATGTCTATGGTATAGTGAGCTGGGGCCTAGAATGTGGGAAGAAGCCAGGGGTCTACACCCAAGTCACCAAGTTTCTGAATTGGATCAAAGCCACCATCCAAAGGGAAACTGGCTTCTAAGATGCTGTCTTCTGGACGTCAGAGCCCATCCTCCTCAGCACCCAGATAAGGGGAGGCCTCATGGGCAGCAATGGAGACCCCCAGAGCCTTTAGGAGTGTCCATGATCTAAGCAGAGACGATCGCTGCCCAGCCTGGGCCTTTCTGGATCAGCATTTGCACCATCTCATCAGGCTCCTTCTGACTCCCTGGGTCGCACAAGGAATGATGAACGCCACACGACATATATTGTTTGCTTCCCTCAAACAATGGTACCTTCTAGAAAATCAATGTTCACAGAAACTGCCTCCACCTTGGACGTCCACAAACGCAGATTACAGAATGCCCGGCTCAGTGGGAGTCACCTCACATCTTTGGTCCTCACCCCAGACACTTGAGGTACTCAGCAGAGCCAGCCACCCACCTCTAGGTATCAGAGAGGACCACAAATACAACATTCTCCATTTGCTTTCAGAGTTGTTTTAATAATGGTGGATCTGGGATGGGCTGGGGGGCATTTTTTCAGCTTGTCCAAACTCTGGCGGGCAAAGTTCCTCTCTGGCCTTCCTCTCGAGAATCGGGGGAACCTGCTCACTCACAACAGCAGAGCCTTCTTCCTTTTGACGTGCAGAATCTCCATGGCATCTGGGTTCACCTCCCCACTCTGATGATCTCCAGCCTCCACTGTCTCTGTCCCCCCCTGCTAAAACCAAACACACCCCGAGTTAGCATGCAGCTCCTGCCCTGCTCCCACAGGACACTCTACGAGGCCCCGGGAGCATTTAACATGTTCACCCTCCCCTTCCTTCTCCCCTCCTCCACCCTCCCCAAGAAAAAGGATCCTCAAGGCAAGAACGAGAAAGAAGCAAAGCCAATCTCTCATTGAGACGTGGTGTCTTTCTTCTGAACAAAGTAGGGTTCAAAATGCAGACTGCTGTATCCAGTGAGTTCCTGACCCTTCCCACGGATATAACGAGCAAGCAGTCAGCGCTGCCTGGGCTGCCCTGGCCCGGGATTGATGTAGCCCCGGTAGGTTTGCCTCTGCAGAACTAATGGCTGTGACTTCAGAGAAAACCCTGCAGGAAGTTTAACCCATGAGCTATCTGCCTGGTCATCTCAGACCCATGAAATTAGGCACCTTCTTGAGCTGCATTTCACACTTCTTTAGAGCTATACTGACCTTTGGCCAAAAATAAACTTTGAAAAGAAACAATGAGTTTGTCTTTCCCCAGGACCTTGCAGCTCATGACTCACATAAGCCCCCCGGAGACGCAGGCCCCTTGCGTTGGCCAGTTCTGCAGCCCGCCGAGCCATTTCCACTTTGTAGGAGCCAGGAGGGGTCCAGCCAATGCCTCTGGTCAGGTTCAAGTCCGATTTGTACTTGACCTTGAGGAAAAGAGGAATATGTCAGCAGGGTTTGGGGGTGGCTTGACCACTGAACAAATAAGATTAAAAAGGTAGCCGCAAGATGGGGAATACGCTGTTTTCGGTAAAGACAGAATAAGGGGAGCACATTCATCTTAGGCAAGAGCTCCCAGGCATGGCGGGCCCAGTGTGCTGCGAGCCAGGCCAGTATGTTACTGTCCCTTGTGTTTCCCCATTCAAGTGGTGAATAGTACAATGGGGGCGCACCTGCTTCTATGATAACATACTCTGTAGCCTTAGGGAGGTCACTTCTCTGGGCTCCAGTTTCTTCCCAGGATAAGTGCAAGTGTTGGCTTAGGTAACTACTGAGATCCCTTGGAAGCGGCACAGCGCAGCCACCAAGAGCTTGAGCTCTCACATCAAACCAAATGGGGTTCGCATCCCAGGTCTACCACCTATTTGTTGTGTGATGGTGAGTAGGGCACTTAACCTCTCTGAGTCTCGGGCTCCTCATCTGTAAAATGAGGCAGAACTGGGGTTGTTGTGGGGGCTGCATGGCACAGTGCTTGGAGAGTATTTGGCACAGAGGCTGGCCCACAGTAGAGACTCCAGTGAAGGTGGTTACTGCTATTACCCCTTCTGGCTCTTAAGCGTTCGTGTTTGGGGTTCTATCTCAGCCTGGGAGGTAATGTGGAATGTGAGATGATGGCCATCTCCTAGGAAGAGTCACCAGGGAAGGGCCTCAGTGAGTGGGTAGGGGTGGCTCACATCACTCTGCAGCTGGTGGGCTTTCTGGGCGTGCTTGAGGCCCAGCTGCTCCGGGTCGCAGGTGGGCTGGGGCAGGGGCTGCCTGTAGTGCACATCACTGGCCAGTTGCTGGCTCCTCTTGGCCTGAAGGAAGCCAGGCTGGTCTGTGCGGCTGTGGAACTGGGACCGACTCTTGGCAAAGTCCTTCTTGTACTCGTTGTCACTCTGGAGTCTGCCAACGTGGAGGAAATGCTTCATCCTTGGGTCATCGTTGATGCTGCGGTATCCAATCTGCAGGCCTCGGTCCCGCAGGAAAGCCTCTTTGTACCGGAACTGCAAGTCAGAGGAGCAGAGGCAGGTCATGGGTGTCCCCTCTGGGACCAGCCTCACAGATGGGGCCAGGCCGTAGGATTCTCAGCAGGAGGCTCAAGAGCAGGTTAAGGACACAGGTTCTGAATTTAAGTTGGCCCAGCTGGGTGACTTTGGGTCAGTTACTGAATCTCTCTCAGAGCCTCAGTTTCCTCATCTGACAAACTGGGAGAATGATCTCTACCCCTTGGGAGGCTGAGAGGATTCAACCAGATGTGGGCTGCGTTCATGTCTGGCACTAACTCTTGCCCACTGAGTGGTGGCTACTGGTATTGTTGCTGCTGCAGTTAATACTCCATCTGTGTGCCCCTTCTCACATAGGTTACTTTGTATTTGATAATATCCAGCTTTCAAGGTCCTAGTCCAGCACTCCTCAAACCACCTGAAGTAAAGAACCGGTTTCATTTTGTTTTACTTTTGAATTTCCAATGCATCAACGGCCCATATGTGGTCCTACTACACGTGGCTAGCCTGTGGTAGTACCACGTTCATTTGATAACACCCCAAATGGCTTTCACCCTGTTCAATGAGATGAGTTCACCTCTCACATGCTGGGAGGCTGCAGTGTCTAATTGCGAAAAACATTTTTTAAAAAAAATGCTTACTTTTGATTTCTATACTTAGTACATTGTGGACCAGCAAGAAACGTTCCCAGGTAAGCCTGTGTCCAATGCTAAGGAGTACCTGTCTGGCCAAAACAACATCCACTTTTTCGATAAAAGCTGCCATTTTTGAACACCTGCTATGTGCCATACAACACATTCCATTTTGTTTTCATTCCTACATTAATCCTAAGGGACAAGATCCTTATTTTGACCATGTGGAAATTTGCATTCAGTGAATTTAAGCAAGTTGCCCAAGTCAAACAGCCAATTCCTAAGTGACCGAACCAGGATGTGAACTCAAGTCAACCAAGGGCAAAAGTCCATCTCTTCCTACTCTACCATACTGCACTTCTGGAGGAAAAAAAAAAGCCCCTTTATTGAAAATCAACAAACCAAGCACATGTTCATTGACTTCTAGGTACTCAGACATTAACTTTTAAGAGTGCCTCCCTTAAAAGAGAGGGAGTGGGAATACAATTTCAAATTTCTGGCTAAGATCTAGAAAATAAGGCACTTTTTTTCTCTCACATTTAAAATAACAGTGCATTTTTAGTTTTGGTGCTGAGGGGGCGGGGAGAGAAGGAGAATATCTTGATGAGTGCTGGTGGTTTGTCTTTCAACAGAACTGGGAAACCAGAGTAAAACCCATCATTGTTGGAGGGAGAGAGCATGGGGTCTTACATCACTGGCGATCTCTCTGGATGCCCGGGCAGTCTGGAATGGGATGGCATCCAGCCTGAAGTCGTAACTGCCAGCCCGGGTCTGCTCCCAAGAGTTTCTGTAGACTTTCTAGATTGGAAAGACAAAAACATGAGTCAGCAGGGAGTTACTCCACTGTCTTGCATGTTGTTGGTTCTCAGCAAAAGAGGTTCCTAAACTGTGTTTATTCCCAGGATGGCAGAGCCCATGGTCCATGTTCATCTCAGGGACTCCCCAGCTCTGGAGTTGGGGACTAGCCACAAAGTGCTTCAGCTCTACACCCCCAACCAGACCATGAGGCCCTGCTCTTGTGGGCTTGTGGTCTGTGGGTCCTGCCCATTTGCTACACCCCACTGGTATCAGAAGCCCCCTCCCACCCATTCCTTTCTGTCTTTGCATTTGCTTTCAGTTCTTTGGGTTTGTAGCATCTGGATGCCAGAACTCAAACGTCCAGAATCCAGTTTCTTCCCACATGCTGAAAATGCTGCTCCTTGGACCTGGGCACTCATGTGTTTGTTAGTGCCACTGACATCCAGGGCCCCTCAGCCTGGCTTTGATGCCATGTCCCCCACCATCCCTATGAGGCATGCTGCATCTCATACACTCCCCTGGTGCCTGCACGGAGGGAAGAGCCTTCACCTGAATTAAATTTATTGTCAAGAACCTGACCGAGTGCCTGACCCATGTGTTTCATATCTTCCTCTTTCATTTTTCCCTTTTCAAGTTGTTCTCACACGCCCTCTGGGAGTCTGTAATCATATCCTCTTAGTCCTCAGGTAGACCCACATCACCGATAGAGGCATCAAAATCTTCTGTGCCTTCATGTAGCTAATGTTTTTTTCAAGATAAGGCAATGGCTCCATAAAAGGAGTCATCTGGAGATCCCAGTGGAGGGCTATTCTTTATTCAGCCACAGAGAAGGGAGACAGCAGGACAGGCACATCACCAACAGATGACAAAGTGACAGCCCCAGACCGTGTCGGTTGCTCACTCATTTCACAAGCTACAGCAGGTCAGGGGGCCCTTAAGAACCTTACTTTTGTTTCCTGGAAATGGAGGTCAAGGCTGGCGCTCTGTTCTACGGGGGATTCAGAGGATTAAGCAAAGAAGGAGTGGCAGATAAAAAGCCAAGTGCCCTACCCCATCCCACAACTGGGCCTGGAACTGGAGAGGACCACAAAGTGCTTGGGCCAAGCATGGCAGATCTCATCATTTCTCTGTACTGCAGATCACCACCACCTTCCCCTCCATCATTGCCTCCAACTCCAACATCCGACACCACAAACCAAGAGCCAAAAGCCTGCCGTGCTCCAGGCCCTGGAAATACAGGAGTAATCATCTAATAGATGGACTGCACACAGAGCCAGCCTGATTAGATTTACTGAGTCACCTTTCAGTTTAGCTGCTAGGACTGAAAGACATGTAGATGAGAGGAATACCCAGATAATGACAGAGGAACAGTCCCCTGTAGCATTCTGCTTCCTGTTTTGGCAGCCCCACAAATACCAGAGTAGCAAATAGAGTCAAGAACCTTGTCGTTCTCTGTTAAGGAAATGGCAGTGCCTTCTGAATAAGAGCCTCTACACCAGGCCTGGGCTAGTTACTGACATCAAACTTTACGCAACCTCACGCTTCAACATCATCCTGCTTGGGTGTCCAGGACACCCCAGCTTCCAAGTCGTTGTAACTCGGGGTCAGCTAGAAAGTGTGGCCCAAATTGGGGGGCTCACCCAATGTGCCAGTTTCCATTCTTCTGGTCACTTCTCCCTGTATACTATTTGCTTGGTTGTGATCACTTCCTCCCTGAGGTTTTTTTCTTTTTTTTTTTTATTCTGTTGAGGTTTTTGCCTTGCCACTGGGAGTCTTTAGATTCCGTAGGCGCTTTGATTTGGAACCCTGGGCGTTCCTCTTCTTTATCACAGTGGGCACAGTTTTGTCCTCATCCTCACACATTAGAGTCATTTGATTTTTAGTTATTTCGGCTGCCTTACACATCTCAATGGCTTTCTTTGCCCAGGAAGGTCACTTTCCCTCCACATCTTCCTCACAGAGCACTTGATCCAATTGTATGTATTCTACACGCCCCCGAAGAAGTGCTCTTTCAAAAGAGGTTCATGAGTTCTCCATATCCGCATACCCCGGTGGCTAATTTCAGCTCCAGGACTCTGCAGACCGGTGTCCCTTGTGAGAGGGAAGATGCTTTGTCACCGGCCTGGGGTGGCTGTCTTCCGAAGCTGGGGCCCAAACAAATGGGCAGATTTATTTTGGTTTCCACGGCCATGGGTCTCTGGTGGCTCCTCAAATGGAGGCCTTGCCTTCCCCCATCCTTGAAGCGTTAATGAGATGGATGTTTTGTACAAGCTCTGTCAAGGGGGAGGCTCTGCTTCCCCAGATGGAGGTCAGCCCACCAGAGCTGCTGTTCTAAAATTATCCCTCGCACATCCCTCAAAAGCATCAAATGGTCATAATAACTCATATTTACAAAGCACCAGCGCATTCACTGCATGGGATCCCACAGGGCTTTACAAACGCAACAAACTAATACACACGCTAACTAGAAGGCGCCTCTCGCCAACCCCTGCGAAGCAGCCACCGCCGGGGTGAGCGGTAGCAGCTGTTGATCTGCACGGAGCCCCAGGACACAATGGCCAGGCCAGGGAGGGAAGAATGGCCGGACTCTGGGAGGCCCCGCGCTGCCCCAGGCCGACACACTCAGCCCGTGTTATTCTGATCTGACAGTGTCTTTTGATTCCGCCGCCTTTCTACCTGTTATCCGAGGATCACAGCTTTGCTGGCTGAGCGGCCGCCTATTCTATTACAACCAGGAGCCTCCAGCCCCTGCTAACAACAAGCCCTGGTTTAGGAAACAGCGTCTTGGTTATGCACGCAAAGGGCACATGTCCAAGGGAAACTAAAGCGTTGGAGGCCACAGTCCCATGCACAAAGGAGAGAGCTGCATCTGGATGGGATGGGCTTCCATTGCAGCATCTTTCCCAACTGTGGGGTGAGAGAGCACCGCTGCAGCCCCGCAGTTACACTCCTCTGAATGGCTGAGGAGAGGGGTCTGGGAAACAAACGGAGCAGGCATCTACACCTGCCAGGTGGACCACTGCCCTGACTGTTACCCAGTACACAACTGAGGTCTTTGGAACCACACCCAAAATCAAAATTTCAGAGCCAAATGGGATCTCAGTTTAGCTCAGCCCTTTTCCCATTTCACGGGTGAAAAAACTGAGGCAAGAAAAGTGACTGAAAGTCACATAATCTGTTTGACCTACTTTCAGTCCAGTGTTCTTTCTGTCCCAAGTCCTCCTTCCTAGGACTTTTAAAAAAATGTTTTATTTTAAAGATGTGGGGTACAATTCAGGGTTAGGTATACAAATGTTCATTATGCAGGTGCCCTTGTTGATGAGGTGTGCCCTCTCCCCCCGGCCACCAGCAGATTCCCACTACTGCCATACTGCCAATCCTGCCTCCCTCCAGGCAGTTTCCCGCAACTGCCAATCCTTTTCTTATAGTATTACAATAATTGTTCAAGGTTCGCTTATGAATGAGAACATGTGGTACTCAGTTGCTTTTGTTTCTGTGATAGATCACGCAGTATTATAGCCTCTAAGTCCATCCAAGTTGCTGTGAAGTACATAATTTTGTCCTTTATGGCTGCGTAATATTCCATCGTGTATATGTACCACATTTTTTAAATCCAAGGACTTTTTAAAAAACACATCAAGCCCATGGTGGGCACAGATTATTTTGCAAAAATAGGCACATATGACATGACCCACCAGTTCACTTACATCACTCAGATGCAGCGCATTGAGGCGGGCTCGGGTGAAGTCAGGGTGGTCAGGGATCGGCGTGTATTTGTGCAGGGATTCCGCATCCCCGGATCTATACAGGCGCTGTAGATAAGACAGACTCACGGTAAACGAAATGTAGAACTGCACTTGCTCAAACCACAGGGGAAAGCAGCTGACTTCCTTTCCTGCCCCTCCTGCCTGAGTGCCCACCAGATGGAGTGGAACCCAGTCTTGCCTATGGAGACTATCCCTCCAGAACTCATCACTTGATGGAGGTTGCCTTTGTGGCCGGGAACAGATGGGGTGGCTGGTTTTAAAGATCATGTTAAAGATATTCTGCTCCAGTGGGCCACAAACCAGCATCATGGTTGGCCACACCTGTGTGTTTTACACAGTATAAGGTGTGTAGCTATTCTGGAGAATCTTTGCCACTGAGCATTGGACATGCTGTTTACTAATAACAAAATATAACCTCAATGCCTGTGTTGTTTAACATTAATAGGAATAATAACGATGATGATAGAAATAATACACATAGCTAGTGAGTCCTTTTTATTATAAAATGCCTTCATATATGTCTAAGAAATTAAATTCTCATAGTCCACCTGGGTCCCAGGAAGACACAATTTAAAAACTCAAAGCTTTATCTTGGTTGCTATTTTCAGAGCAGTGATTTAAGAATTACAAGCAATTTTAGTAAAGAGTGTTGAGTCTCATCTATTTTTAGAGATGAAACTATAATATTCTAGTCAATTCCCAAATTTAATGTGGACTTGTGCCAACATGAGCTGGTCAGCACAGCATTTGGACTCTCTGTGAGGATGGGCCAGGTTTGTCACTATGTGTGCAGAACTGAATCCCTTGACAGTTTCAGGGAAAAAACACTTACCTTCCTATTCTTTAAAACAGACGCAGTGGAGAGGAAATGGGACTAAATTATGTGGAGACTAGAGGCAGAAAGATGCTTTGAATATGACTATTCTTTTCTTTCCTAACTGAGTTATATTAAGTTTTTAATGCCATTGTCATCTATCAGCAAGTAAGATGCATTCAATCTAGTGTTTGGTAAAGGATACTCAATAATCCTTGATATTATTCTTGTTAGGATTATGACTCAAACTGTAAGAAGGAGATTTATTGAAGACTTACTATGTTCCAGGTACTTGCTAAAAGCTTTATGTGCTTTTATTTATTTCATCCTCATTTAGTTCTTTTAATCTTATGGTTCCTATTCCTATCCCCTCCACTCTCCACAGAAACCAAGGTTAAAAGAGATTAAGTAACTGGTCTGAGATCATCCAGGCAGTAGACAGAGGGTTTACACTCCCATCTGTCCAACTCCTGATCTCTTAGGCACTGATCGCTGAGCAGCAGTGCTCTGCCACGTGCCTGGATGAGGGATGAGAAAAGACCCACCTCGTTGCAGTGCATGTAGCTGTTCTTTGCATGAACCAGGTCCGGGGAGTCAACTACCGTGGTGAACCCGATACTGTCTGGTTTCCTACGGTATTTGGTCTATAAGAGAAAGACAAAGATTCCCATGAAACACAGTCAGACATCATGCATTTTCCTAGATGCAGCTTTATCCCTTCTTCTTGGCAAGTGCCTAGTAACTAAAGGAGGGTATGGAAAAGATTCAGGCTGCTTCTGTGACAAGAAATATTTGACAGGTATTTGCTCTCTTGAAGAAAGAGGCTACAAAAATACCACAGCTTCTCACAATAAAGGAATTCAGTATAGGGCAGGGCTCACCATCAATGTGATCCTACTTGGAACCTGTCTAAATAAGTTCTGTGATTAAGAAACTGATTCCGGGTGTGGCAGATCGTGCCTGTAATCCCAGCACTTTGGGAGGCCGAGGCAAGAGGACTGCCCTCAGGCAGCCTAGGGGTTCAATAACAGCCTGGACAACTTGGTGAGACCTTTTCTCTACAATAGGTAAAAAAAAAAAGAAAAAAAATTTCATCAGGTGTGGTGGCTCCACCTATAGTCCCATCTACTTGAGAGGCTGAGGTGGATCACCCGAGCCCCGCAGGTTGAGGCAGTGGTACCTGTGACACTGTGCTCCAGCCTGGGTAACGGAATGAGATTCTAACTTAGAAGGAAGGAAGGAAGGAAGGAAAGAGGGAGGGAGGGAGGGAGGGCAGGAAGTAGGTAGGGAGAAATTGTAGAAGACAGTGTCACTGTTAAGGGAATTCCAGGGAAGAGATCCCTAGCCATCAGTATAGTGAGGGGTTTAGTTAATTCCTGTGCAGATTTGAACACCTTCAGAAATCAGATCACATCTGAACACTGGACACTGTGAGTAAACTCAGGAGGCAGCTGGAAAAATCCTCCTGCACTCAATAAAAATAATGGGCTAGTTTAGATAATAATTGTACATAATGTATTTTTATTGAGAAGTTGAGAACTTTTTGTTGTAGTCATTGTTGTTGTTGTTGTTGTTGTTGTTGTTGGAGATAGGGTCTCATTCTGTCACCCAGGCTGCAGTGCAGTGGCATGATCATAGCTCACTGTAGCCTCAAACTCCTGGGTCTAAGCAATCATCCCGACTCAGCCTCCCAAGTAGCTGGAACTACAGGCATGTGCCTCCATGCTTGACTAATTTTTTAATTTGTTTGTAGAGACAGAGACTTACTATGTTGCCCAGGCTGGTCTCCAACTCCTGACCTCAGACATTCTTCCCACCTCAGCCTCCCAAAGCACTGGGATTACCAGTGTGAGCCACCACATCCAGCCTTATTGAGAATTTTCT
The DNA here is from genome assembly GCA_963574415.1 of Tarsius wallacei. Classification (NCBI taxonomy): domain Eukaryota; kingdom Metazoa; phylum Chordata; class Mammalia; order Primates; family Tarsiidae; genus Tarsius; species Tarsius wallacei. The sequence goes on from CAUYQG010252805.1 coordinate 44,525, forward strand.
AATATATCATGCATTTAATTTAGTTCCCCAGCAGTGAATTCATTTGGAAAGAACCTCACTGTGTCTTGGGATTTGGTTGCAAATGGACCCCCCCGCCCATCTCCGAAACCCTGGGAGACAAGAGGCCACGGGGCCCTTTTGGGATCTGCACTTCATAAACAGGTTCCCTTTATATAAGGAAATGCTAGGTTGCCCTTATCAGTTCTGGTAGGGACATTTGATGGCACCTCACTGATGAGTTCTCCAGCCTTCTTTGCAGTCTCCATCTGTGGGGATCTCAGCACCAGCCATCCTATCCCCTTCATGCCGCTCAGGTCTGACTTGTAGCGCAACTGCAAGAAGAAAACCATGAGCTTTTATCAGGAGAGTGCCTCAAACTATTAGTGCATGTCAAGAAGATCCTCGATTTGTAATAGTACTTGTAATAATGCTTTCTCGTAACATTCCAACATCTTCATTAGGAGTGCCTTCTGCATGTCATCAAGTCAAACTGTTTGAATTTGTGCATTCCGCCAGGAATTAATTAATGGATCACGTCCATGACACAAGAAGGTCCCATCAGTGAACTGGCAGGATTAGAAGTAGAGTAATGAACTGCAAACATTCACTTAAAGAAAGCGCTGAGATATATGCTGAAATCTAAGCATCAGCCAGGATTATTTTGTTTCATTCTGTCAGTGAGGTGACTGACCGTCTGTCTAAACAGAAACATTCTACACACAGTTCATTTGAGAAAAAGGCTTTGAGCTCTGGATCCACCCTGCTGTGGCTCAGAGCAAATCACTTTACCAAAATGTGACTCAGTTTCTCTCTGTGATACTTGATATTCATAGCAACCGCTCTGTTCTCATAAAAACACCTGCTAATACTCAGGGACAAGAGCCACTCTTTAAGTTAGATTCTTGTTTCTGTGGTAGTTGTTGCAGAGGGGGCAAGTGTCAATTACAGCAGGACTTTAAAAACTGAACTTAGATACAACTGGCTACTAGTGAGTAAACCATTTTTAATCTTCGCATGCCTCAGTTTACCCCCTTCTCCCATTGTTACTCATTTTGATTTACTTGTATTTCAAAAACTGGCCAAGTCTTCCTTTCTTTCCTTGTTTTAAAGGCTTAGAACACTAGGTTACAGCATCATTCCTGGAAGAAAATTATAAATGGTGCTTTAAGACAATGGGTCTGATTAGCAGCCTCCTCAGATGTTAAATCTGATTATCCCTCCTTGATCTGCCCACCATTACCTACAAGGAGATGGTCGCCTGAATGCTTTTCTTCTTCTCTTTATGGAAATTAGGCATTTTTAAAGGTGGAAAAAGCCTCTCTCAGGAAATCTAAAATTTGGATCTAAACGAAGTTGATGGCATTTCTCTAATTTAGATATAAGCTCTGCTGTAACGCAAAATATCACTCCAGAAATCAGCCTCTTGGCCTTTTTAGTTTTCTTTCATTTCAGGATTCACAGCATCCCTCACAGCTGGCCTCAAAGAGGGTCCGTTTCTGATCTACTGTCTGCTGGTTAATGCCCCTGTGCAAATTCAACTCTGCTTTCCAACTGGTGAAGGGAGACATCACTCAGGCTCGGGAGCAGGTTTCAAAACCCCATGTCAGGGAGATTGCTTTTTATACCACGATCTTTCAGTCTACACCGGCAAAGCTTTTGCCTTGCACTCTGATAAAGAACAGAGAAAATTGGATAAATTTCTAAGTTGGAGAGAATAATCCTACAGGGCCTCTTCACAGCCGGGCCTTGCTCCTTTCATAAGCGAGATGAAGTGGGGAGCGCTCTTTCAACTCGCCTTTTGTTGAGCTGAACAGTACGATCCCAGGTAAGTCAGAAAGCAAGATGCAGGTTCCCCAAAGATCTGACTGTGCCTCCGACTCTCTTATAAATGGATTGTCTATTGATATCTCAGCTCCCAGCCCAGCTTTGACTATTCATGCAGACCCTAAAAACAACACACCTGCCCCAGACTTCATGATGAAAGGGGGGAAGAAAGTAGGGGAGTGAGGAAGCATCCGCTCCCCAAAGATGGTTTTGAAGAAGGATTCTGAGATAATAAGAGACTTTCCAATCTGCCCGGCTGAATCTGGCTTCCACAAATGGCAGCCTCGCTCCTTTCCCTCTCACACACTAAGGTCAGGAAGCCACCTTAGATTCTCGCAGGGGGTGTCCCACCCGGCACCCCCATTTGGCAGCGTGAGCTGCAGCTTTAAGTCCCTGAGTTCTCACGCAGGAGAAACCAGGTAAACAATCGCACCCAGAAGAGGTCTGGGGGAAGGGATATCTTTGTCACGTTAATGAGAAACATTATCATCACTACCTTGTCGGGTAGGGCTTGCTTTATACTTATTGTCTCATCTAGCTCTCAGGCTGTCCTGCAAAGGAGGGGTATGTTCAGGCATAGAACAATTCTGGTGTTCACATGACTACTCAGACTCTCCACGGGGCCAGTGGGACAAGCCACGTTGGTGGTGGTTACGGGAACAGACGCAGGAGCCAGAGTACCTGGGTTCGTAGTCCAACTACCCAGGGAAGCCAAAGAGACTGAAACAGGAGTCGAGGGACAAGAATCAGAAGCCTCACTTTGCCTCTTACAAGCCGTATGGTCTCGAGCAAGTCATTTCCCTGCCAACTGTGACTTTGGGCAAGCTACTTAGATTATTGGTGCCTCCTTATCGCCTCTATAAAATAGGATTCACACTAGTGCCTACCTATTAGGCACTAATATGTCTATTACTGTCTATTAAATGAGATAGTCTGCACAAAATATTTACAGTAGTGTTCGGCCCATGGTAGGAGTTCCCTAAATGCTAGCGATTGTTATTGTTGTTGTTGTTGTTATTTCTGATGGGGTAACTGAAAGCCCAGAGAGCTTAAGGAGTCTATCTGAGGTCACACAGCTGTGAAGGATGGGGCTAGGACTAGCCCCATGACAGCTCCTGTGTGTGCCTTTTAGGACTCCCTACAACCCAGGTATGAGACCATGGAGAGTGTTTGAAGTAGCAGACTTGAAAAGCACTGAAAAGGTGATAGAACTAACACTTGTCCATGACGGACGTTGCCTGGGCCAGGGTGTGCATTCTCAGGACATGGGCGGGATGTGGGCACAGCCCCAGAGGTGGGCATCTGTTGTCTCAGCCAAAGCTTTCTTTCTAGCCTGGGGGAGAGGGGGATGGGGAGGTGTGAGTGTGAGGACAGGAGAAGCAGCTGAAGGCAGGAGCTGTTCAACTGAGCTAATGCCTGCTAAGCATTTGTTTCCTTCTCTACGTAATAGGACCAAAAAATTGGATTTTTTATAATGACTTCAACAAAGTTGAAGTCTCAGAACCAGCCCAACATTGGTCATAGTCTCTTGCAATCCAGACTCCCAAATTGACCACTTTATTGTTTAAAACCAACACATGCAGCATAATATGGTAATTTACAATTTAAGCAATGACTTCTTAGCATTCAAAAATTTAATACATATCCTGCTTTTAAAATGTCAGTATAAGACTGCCAACTACCATTTCTTGAGAAGAACTCTCCTTTTTAGATTATATTCTCTCTGGGTTGTTTTTTTTTTTTTTAGTGTTAAAATATCCTTTCTTTCCAGAAATAATAGTGACATATACAGTAGCTTGAGGTAGTGTTTAGTTTTTTTTTCTTTTTCCTTACTTAGTAAAATAAAACCTGACATTATGCTGATCCAACCATTTAAAAAAACATGTTTCCATGATCCCAAAAGTCTGAGATCATGTATCAAATTGAGCCTTTCTGCTTTTCTGATGGAGAGACAGAAGTCTAGAAAGGGAAATGATTGTTCAATGACACACAGGCCATAAACTGGGCTGCCAACACACATCTTCTGACTCCCAGCTCTGCCTCTCTTCCCTCTCCCAGGCCTCTGGATTTTCTCCAGGGGCCTGTCCTGTTCCAGAAGGTTTTTCTTCTCCCAAGAAATAGGCCATTGATAAGAGGGTCCCTGGTTGGGCATCAGAGAGTCATGCAACGAGCAGTCCTTGGTTGGGGGGAGGGGGCGCCCTTCGGGATCACCTTCCAGCAAGTGGAAGGACTTTGTAAGCAGAACGTGGGTTGGCACTTCAGTAACTAAATCCCCTGTGTGGGATCCAGATGAGTTCACTCCACTCTTCACGCTACATGATGGTGAATGAGGTGATATTGTAGTTCTAGCAAATTATAATTAATAACAATGATAATTAAATTCATTCAATAATAAATAAGTAATCATCAATTACACATTTTAATACTCCACTAATTGCCATATATAATTATGCAAAGAGTAGTTATTGCCCCGAAGGCAACCAGATTTGGGAGCATTGGTGTAGGGAACATCTTAAACCAGCTAAAACTTATTCTGGTGTTTCTATGGCCTGGGCATCATGCCAAGTGTTCCATTTAGACCAGTTCTTCACTGAGAGCTAGATTCTCCATGGGGGTAATTTTACCCCCTGGAGACATTTGGCAATATTTTGGAGCATTTTTTGGTGGTCACACTGGGGGATGCTAAGTGTACCTAGAGGATAGAGAAGAGGGATGTTGCTAAATATCCCACAAAGTACAGGACAGGCCCCCACAACCAAGATTTATCCTACCTAAAATGTCAAAGGTGTAGAAGTTGAATTACCTTGCTATAGATGATATCTATAGATGATAGGTCATGTTCTAGAACAAGAGCACCCTCCTCCTAGGGTGCTGTGGGGTCTAGAAAAAAGGGGAAGCACAATGCCTGCCACACCATGCATTCTGCCACACTGTGTGCACAATGCCATTGTCATTGTTACCTTGTTACCACGTCTTGTGTCATGTCTCAGGCTTGGAGAGGACATGGACTTGTTTGAATTCATCCAGTTAGTAATGGGAGTTGAAGCTCAGAAATCTGACTCCAGAACCTCCCACCATGATGTGGCACCAGCCTGCTTGGTGCCTTTACTCAGGAAGGATCGCTTGTTCTGGGCCTCAAGGTCTACACCTGTGCTGTGAGGGGCATGACTCCCCTGCTCTGAGCTCCCTCCAGGAGAAAAGGGTGGTTAATAGCGTGGGTTCTGGAGCCAGCCCTGCCTTGGCATCGGCCATGTGACCTTATCCCTAAGACAAGAGTGACAGTGTTCCCACCTCACAGTAGCAAGGATAGAAGTAAAGTAGTCAGTGAGTGTCGGCGATGGCTGCATTGCTCTCGTCGCATCACCACTGTCCTGCCTGTGCACGACCTAGCCGCTGTCCTCTCTCTGACCCCAACCCCTGTGACATTGTCCCCATTCACTCACTCACTTCACTCTGGCCTCAAACATGCCAAGGTCGCTCCTGTCCAGGTCCTTGGCCTTTAAACATGCCATTCTGCTCACCTGGAATACTCTATCCCCTTTTCTCTTTTCCTGTAAGCTTCTGCTCAAATATCACCTTTCCAATAAGAACTGCCCTGGTGTCCTATTTTCAATGGAACATGTACACACACACACACACACATACTCAACTCTCCTTCCTCACTTCCCTGCTCTCTTTGTCTCCATAAGACATACTATATAATATGTCCCTCTGACATACTATATATTTTACTTATTTGTCATGGTTTTTCTCCCTCCCTTATTATAGAAGTTTCATGAGCATAGGATTTTTCTTTTAACTTTTTTGTTGACTGTTGTATTCCCAGGACCTAGAACATAGTGGGTGCTAGTAACTATCTGTTGAATGATTGAATAAAGATTTCAACCTAGATGACACAGGATGAGCACATCGTTTGGGGCAGGGGGCAGGGAATGGACACATGGAGGGTCCAAAAGACTAAGGAAGAAGCTGACATTTACACTCAGGTTTAGTGGAAGGAGGAAAGTTGGAACCAGTCTGCATTCCACAGGGTCCTCCTACCTCACTCTGTAGGGTGTGGGCTTTCTTGGCCCAGGCCATCTTTAAGTCCTCGGGCAGCGCCGTGAACTCATGGCATTGTGTCCTGTAGTCATGGTCGCTGGCCAGGGCCTGGGCCTTCCTGGCATGGACCAGGTGCACCATGTCCATGGGCAGGTGGTATTGGGCCTGGCTGCTGGCCGCTTCCCTCCTGTACTGATGCTCGCTTTGCAGCTGGCCCATGCGCCGGCAGTGCTGGAGCCGGGGGTCGTCGCTGACACTCCGAGATCCAATGAGCTTCCCTCGCTCCTTCACAAAGTCATGTCTGTAGAGAAACTGGAAGGGAGGACCTGCCGGTCAAATTCTATCCGCTCATTTTCACTGCAGACTCTAGAAAAATCACCCGTTCATACTCTAGGAGATGATGATTACAAGAAAAACCACAGTGGGGTTGGCCTGAGAGAGTGCCTTCCTCCCTGGGGGATAGACAATTAAAACATAGCTCCATTCTTTCTATCTAATTAAAATCAGATCCTCAGAACCAAAGGAAGGGCCCCACTCTCCTTACATGTCCTATGGCCCAAAGGAATTTATCAAAAAAGGTAAAAGAGAAACTTGTGTTTCATTCGTGTGCACTTGGCAAAACATTAAACCCAAAAGACAGGATCCGTTTATTTGAAGTCCACATTTTCTGTGATTTGTTTGCAGGAAAGAGAAAGTCACCTTCATGTCCCAAAGCCATGGACATTATCAACATAGTGGCTGGAACACAGCTGGCAAGTCCTAACACCAACGCATTCAACTACAGAGAGCCAAGAGGGAGCCGTAAGGCTGTATTGCAATTTCTATCGAGAATTCTCTTTCTAATTCAGGGTGGAGTCAGAAAACAGGCCGTTTGTGCATTGCAAGGGGACTGTGGCCTAGACGGTACAGTTAGAAATAAATTGTCATCTCCTTCCTGCTGGAGACCTTTGCCTGAATTTAGCTTCTGATTAACAAAGGCTTTTTTTCCCTCCCTCTGTCAAAGAATCTCATTCATAACTAATATATTCTGCAGGTGACATCCTGTCTCCCTTGGTTATAGATTTGCTTTAATTCAGGAAAATCAGCCATAGACATTGTTTTACATGAAGTTAACAGAAATTAGGCAAGATGGAAGGTCATATCATTCAACTCACATCACTGGCTATATCTCCAGAGGCCCGGGCAGCCTGGAAGGGGAGCGCCTCTATTGTCAGCTTGTAGCCTTGAGCATGAAGATTATGCCAAGATTCCTTGTATTTTGCCTAAAGTGGGAACACATGTAAACCTTCTTTAAAAAAAAAATTACATGAATCAACGAGCAAAGGCTACCCCCTTTCATTTGTAGTACAGTGTTCTAGAATCGATTTCTAGTTTGTGGAGAAAATCTCATTAGCACACACCCTTGTTGTAGGCTCTGAGTATGCATTTGTACTCACATTTGTGAGAAGGTATATTTAGCATGGGCATCTAAAAATACACATTTTAAAAAGAGTCTGTGAATGCCAGAAGGGTCACTGTTAGATCATTTCACAGATGCAGACGTACATGGCTTTGGAGCAAGCTTGAACTTAAGCAACGAGGAAGGCTTACATCACTCAGGTTGGCTGCATTCATCTTTGCTCGGACAAACTCAGGCAGGCCCAAGGTCATTGTGTACTGGTGTCTTGCATATTCTCCAGCTGCTTTATAGAGGCGCTAGGCCAAAAATAAATAAATAAATAAATAAATAAATAAATAATAGTAATAGTAAAGCAAGAAGATAAGTGCTATGGGTTTATGCAATGCTAGAAGTCCCACGTTAGCAATTGGGAAACATAATAGTAAAAGACCTCCTGTGTCATGGATACGCACTTGGTCTTAGGGAAGATAGATTTTCTTTTCTTTTATTTCCTTCCCTCCCCTCCCCTCCCCTTCCCTTCCTTCCTTTTTTCTCTCTTCCTCCCTCTTTTCATCTCTCCTTCCCCTTCCTCTCTCTCTCTTTCTCTCTCTCTCTCAAAGTTAAAGTCTCACTCTGTTGCCCAGGATAGAGTGGAGTGGCATGACACAGATCACTACAGCCTTGATCTCCTGGGCACAGGTGATCCTCCCTCCTTAGCCTCCTGAGTAGCTGAGACTAAAGGTATATGCCACGGCTGGCTAATTTTTTGATTTTTTTTAGAGATGAGGTCTTGCTAAGCTGCCCAGGCGGGTCTCAAACTTCTGAGCTCAAGCAATCTTCCCGCCTTGGCCTTCCAAAGTGCTGGGATTACAGGTGTGAGCCACCATGCCTGGCCTATGTTTTTTCAATAAAGACAGTCTTTCATGAGTCAAATTGAGTGATATAGGAATATGTAAGGAATTGCAATGTACTTTGCTAAATAAGGCCAAGGAAAGAAGAATAAGTTTAAGGATACTACCGAGGTTCCTCATATTGTAGGGTTTTTCCTTGAGGATACAACATAAAGACAATACTACGATATAGGAAATTTAGGAGAAGCTTTGCTTGGTGGAAGGGAGGTCCCCAAACCCTGGTCTACCTCCTTTACTAAAGCCCTGGGATTCTTTTCCATTGGTGAACTCATGTCAATGCTGCTCTGGGTGGCTTCATCTGATACAAAACAGACAGCCATTCTTATGATTAGAAATAGGTCTGTGGTTGCTGAGTTCTTCAAGACCAAGTGCCATCATAAAAGGCATGGTTATCCCATAGCACCCAACTCCCAAATTAGGCTGCAAACCAATTTTAGCAACTTAAAATTGATACTATTACTACATAAGATCATGAATTCCATTCCTTTGGACTCTCTAATCCCAAGCTACTGTTTCTTATTTCTTGACTTGGGGTGAGTGGGAACTAACAGTATTAATAGCCAAATCTCAATGGACTTAAAAGGCAGAGTCAGAGGTTCTTAAAAACTAAAGATAATTCAGCTGGGTGCAGTGGCTCATGCCTGTAAACCCGACACTTTGGGAGGCTCAGGCAGAAAGGTTGTTTGAGTCCAGGAGTTTGAGACCAGTCTGGGCAACGTAGCTAGATTTTGTCTCTACAAAAAAAAAAATCAGACAATAAACTGGGCATGGTGACATGCTCCTGTAGTCCCAGGCTGAGGTGGAAGATCACCTGAACCCAGGAGGTCGAGGCTGTAGTAAGCGTGTCACTGCACTCTAGTCTGGGCAACCAAGTGAGATCCCGACACACACACACACACACACACACACACACACACACACACACATATACACGGACTGGAATGATGAGTTTCTGGAATGAGATTCCTTCCTCTGAACCTCTCCTTTGGGGAGTATATTAAAGTGTGAATCGGGTAAATGGTGAGTGAGAAGAGGAGGGGTAGAGAATTGAGAAGCCTGACAAACACCTGACTATAGAACTGTCCTTGGGTTACCATGAGGTCATCAGAATGACAAGATTAACTTGCTTAACCAATATTTGCCCAGATAGAACAAATGAATTATAGAAGGTAGATTTTCTATCTCAGATTTGAATGTGCAGAAGAGTTATCTGAGTCTCTTGATAAATGACCGTTTGGATAGATCTGAGTTTGGGCATTGCCAACATGCCCCTGGGAGATGCTAATGTAGCTGGTCTGTGACTACACTTGGGGAGCCAGGCTGTCGACTCACCCAGATTTCAGCAGGGCCTTTTTCCCCTCTGGAAAATGTTCGGGTTTTGTATAACGATGCTCTTTTCTCCACACAAACACCCATCGTCTTTTCCCACCCTCACACCACACACATTCACACATGTTTTCGACAACCTAGCAGTTTTTTAAAAGCTCATTCCAAAGCCATCAGGAGATTTTTACCTCGTTCGTAATCTGGTTGCTGAATTTTGCATGAAGGAGGTTGGGAGTGTCTGTCACAGCTGTGTACTTGAATGACTGGGGATGCTGCCGATATTTACTCTGAATTCACACACAAGAGGGGGAGAAGAAGACCCCGTAAGGTGCAAAACCCAGAAGAGAACCAGTTCTTTAAGTATTAGTCATAAAGACTCATTTTGCAAAGGCTGCTAGTCTGTCACTCCGGAATCCAGTTCGTCACCTGCTCTTGTGACACCAGAACTCACTGGGATGAGGAAGCAGAGAAGACAAGATGAACTGAATCAGATCCTTCCCCATGGGAAAGGGAGATCCAGTTCTTTGTCATGAATGTGAACATGATGGTTTAAATTTGTGGTTGGCTCCTGATCTTTGCTTGCCAGAGACCTCAGACTTGGGAGTGCACCACAAACAACTCTGCAACTTAAAAAAAATACATGCCTGTACCCCACCACAGGAGGCTGGGATTCAGTCAATAGTCAGTGAGGCCCAGGCCACTGTATTTGCTTAAGCTCCAAAGAGGTTTCTGATATACCATGAGGTTTAAAAACCACTTGCTTTAGAGATTTCACTGGAAAAGCAAAGCACAAAGTTAAATCTAAACTCCCACAGTGAGCAAACTGCAAGCTCATCCGAACACCTTACTCTTCCAGTGCCTTCTGTTATGCCCTCCTGTCCTTCCATCTGCCATGAACGAAAGTTCTGCCATCCTTTCAGGAGTAAGCAAGATACCCCAGGAGTTCGGAAAGCTTGCAACGCTAAGACTTCTGTATTTTTATGAAGAAATTATTACCAAGCTTATAGTTACCACTTCATATACAGATGCCAGAAAAGCCCAGTGCTTAGATTAGTGCTAATCCTCACAAAAACTAAACGAGGGAGTATGAATATATCCATTTGCCTAGTTAAGAAGTTGAGGCTCAGAGAGGACAGGTCACTGGCTTGAGGTCACACAGCAAGTGAGTGCTGGCTTGGAATTTCAATCTCTAGTTAGTCTTCCAAGGCTGTCCTTCTGTTTGCATTTTCTCACGGGGCCACTTTTCAAAGGGAAAGGGTAGTACATCTTGTGGGCCTGTGAATAATTCTTATATGTTAAAGGAACCAGCTGGATATCCTCAAAGCTGTCTTACATGGCTTGCAGTCTGAATGGAGAATCTAGAAAGACTAGAATCCAGCCCAGAGGTTAAGCAATGACCCACTACCGCTGACAGTTTAACACCCAACTGGCCTTAGCAGTAAAAGACAAACTAAGTGTGGTGACATAACCTCAGCTGGGGAAAGGGACTGGACACCCGGCACCTGCGTCCCCAGTTACCTCACTGATGAGCTCAGATGCTTTCTTCCTCCCTTCAATCTCTAACGTGCCCGGAATGATACATGCAACGCCTCGCATGAAATTCAGGTCTGACCGGTACAAATTCTACAAGGAAAAACATAAAGAATCAAAATGAGGAAGCAAAGAGAAACCAGAGGTCTCATGACACAGCATCTGACAGCGTCATAATCAGAACTCAAGGCCGAAGTGGTCCCTCCAGATATATTATACTCAGTCAATGCACAAATGCTTCTTGGTAAATGATCACAGGAGGGAAAAGATGTCGGTCAGAAGAAAATAATTCTGCTGTCACTTGTCTCTGAGTAGCTGTTACAGAGACACTAGACAAATTTTTATTTTATGTGGGCTATCAAAAAATAAACGCGGGAGCGGATTGTGGTTAGAAAGCCAGTCGTCTCGGGGCAAATGTGGAAATGGTCTATGGGTCTTCTGAAACAAAACCCAGCAGCAGCGGGTGGCATTAATTAATCATGCCTTAAGAAAAGAACTAATACATGAATCCAAAATAATCTGGCAAAGGCCTGTCTGTTGGGGTGGGGGCAAGTGTGTGTACCTGAGTGATTCAGGCTGACAGTTTAAAGAGTCCCCAAATTCACTCCCCTTCAGCCAGCGAGGCACCTCCTGGGCGCCTCTAATCGCTATCACAACCAGAGGCAGGGCAAGCGAGGGCCCCAGCTCCAAGTGACAAGCGGGCCGAGAGGAGCATGGCAGCTCCCTCGTTCCTACAGCTGCTCTCGGGTTCCTGACAGTTTATGTCATTCAGTAAATGCTGTACACAGGTGGAAAATCCAAACAGACGACAGATCCCCAGATCTGAGTGCCGCACAACTCGCAGGCACTGCTAGACCAGGAAAGAGGTTCTGTGCGGTGTTTTATTTTCCTACACTGGCCAGTTACCTGTGAATTTCACGGCACGGAAACCCAGCAAGCTGGGAAATAAAGTGGACACCAAACAGGGTGCTGCCGCCTCTGGGAAGAACATACTGTGTCTCCTTGGGAGTGAGGAAATCCTCCCATACTTCCTGACCCTCCCGGGTCTCCTAGCCATCAGGGTTAGGAACGCATGTCATAGCTGAATTTCTAACCCAACCTAACCCTGCTCGTCTATAAGAAAGAGAAAGGCCTGCAGACAAAAGTTCCCCTCTTGCCTACATCAGCTAAAGCCGACAGGATCCAAAATAGCAGCTCACTCGTCCTCTGAAGAACCTCTGACCTCATTATAATATGCTTCCCATACAAAATGACACACCCCTCAGTATCCATGACAGGAAACATCAGATGGAAAAGGGGAAAAAAACAAACAAACTGGGAACATGATCCAAATTCTGGGAAATCTCTGCCCATTCACAGAAAAGAAATGAATATTCCTCCCCTCACTTTTAGCATTCAACTCCTTTATTTAAAAAAATCCTATATGCTAACTCCCTCACCTCCCACCCAGTGAGAAGTTCATTTGTGAACCATGTTTTTGCTTCTCTATTCTATAGCTATGGAATAAAAGCCTGAGCTGCTTGGGGGGAAAAAAAAGAAAAGAAATGCATGTCAGAGGAGCATATGAAGACTCCTTGAAAGGACTCAGTAAGAGTCTCTGGGGCCTTGGTTTCCTGGTCCTCCCTGCAACACTCTCCTTCCCCTGAAGGTTCCAGCAGATCTTAGCCCCCCTCGGGAGAGGAGTGGCACAGGAGTGCATAGAACACCACGAGTAATCCTCTGTGCAGCTTGAGACTAGAGGCAATACCATTGGTAAATCCTGAACATACAAAACCATGAACCTTGAGGGCATCTCAGGATTGAACCTCAAGTTCAAATCCCAGCATTTCCATTTCTCATGTGCGGTTGTGTGATCTTGGGCAGGCTATTTAATTTATTTCCACCTCACTGTAATTTCTCTGCAAAATAGAGATAGAGACTATCAATATGGGGTTATTGTGAAAATTAAAGGAGATCATGCATCAAACACAATGCTTAGGATTCAGCAAAAATATTCAATAGATGGTGGTTGTTATAGTTAGACTTGTGTAACTGTGCTTCAGGGCCGTGCAGGAACTCTCAGGCTGTGTTTCAAAAGAAGATCCAGGTTTAGGATTCCTATCCACGGGAGGTTTCACTGAGCCAACAGGAGCCTGCAGGTCACTGTCTCATGGCCAAACCCAAGAGGAGACGGGCCCCGAGAGAGAGGCCAGGTCTCCTTACCTCGCTCTGCAATTTGTGAGCTTTCTTGGCACAGCTCAGCCTCAGGTCTTCTGCCAAGGAAGTGTACTGGGGCAGTGGATGTTTGTAGTCCTGGTCGCTGGCCAGGGTCTGAGCCTTCTTGGCATGCACCAGGGCAGCCATGTCCAACGGCAGATGGAACTGTGCTTTTGAGTGTTCAAAGCCTTTCTTGTAATTCACCTAGAGGGGCAGAAAGATAACAGCAGCTATTTCAAAGCCACTATTTTGCAGCGGGACCTTCAGCAAGAGCAACTGCGATGCAGTTGTCCCAGGTAGGCCTGGGGGGTTGTTCCTGGCAGAACTAGGCTCCTTTCTTGCAGGAACTGGCCTAATAAGCAGGACTCATGTCCAGGTCCTCCACCACTCACCATCCCCAGCTCCTGGAGGTCACTGATGTAGATGATGAAGGCCCATGGTTCCCCATTTGGGGAAAATACAGAAGCTTGAGGAACAGATGTAATGTCAGTGATTCCCTTGCTCAAGTCTTTAGATCTTCTCATTTTCCAGAGGCCAGAAGATGCATGGCTCCCCACCCACCATATTTTTTCCCCGTCACCCATTCAAGTTCAGACACCAGGGATTCTCCTCCCACACTAGTTTAGGAAGTTTCTTCAAAGCATTAGATGACTTGGATAGTGAGATGGATGCTTGGAGAGCCAGGCCTTGGGGTTGGGCCTTCTTCGTCCAGATCAGTGACCTCCAGGAGCTGGAGATGGTGAGTGGTGGAGGGCCTGGAGATGAGCCCTGCTTATTAAGTCAGTCCCTGCAAGAAAGGAGCCTGGTCCTACCAGAAACATCCTCCAGGCCTACCTGGAACAATTGCATTGCAGCTATTCTCTCTGATGGTCCCACTGCAAATAGTGCCATTGAAAAAGCCCCAGATTCCCCCATCCTGAGAGAGGAAGGGGGAGACCCATTCCAGACCACCAGCTCCACTGCAGTCCTGGAGGAGCCATGTTTAAAGGTCTGGGAAACTCACTCATGGCTTTCTTGGGAATCAGATACCGAATTGCGGCCTCTTCTTCCTCCTTCTTTGTCCTTCCATTGCCTCCCCATTGCTGCAGCCACCTCTCCCTCACCTCCCACTTCCACCTTTGCTCCTCCTTCCCTCACTCCTAGCATAAGGCCGAGGACAATTCTCGCATACTCAGCATTTCAGAACAAAAAGGGGGGAAAATGTCAGAAATGGGGAAGCTGAGACAGAAAACAAAATGGCGGAGAACATATGAATCTATGGAAAGAGTGTGAGAGGTTGAGCTGGTTCCGGGGCCTAGCTCTGCCCTTATCTAACTGACATTCAGCAAGGGACTGAATCACTCAGAGTCTCAATTTCCTGATCAGAAAATGAGGATGAATAACGAGATAGAGTCCCTGGAGATTGTCTGACAGTTAAATGAGATATTGCATCCAAAAGTGCTTCGTCCTCAGTAAATTGTTAGATACAGACTTCATCAATGACGTTAGCCAACACATACGTGCAAGGAGACAGCAGCTATGCACATGTCCCAACCGCTAGAGGATCACAATCAACAGCAGGAAGGGGGTTGCAAACACAGATGCCTACAGGGGCCAGGCAGGCAGCAACAATAAGCAAAGCAGGAAGTGAGGAGGGGGGTGGCTGCAGGGCCAGGAGAGCACAGAACCTTCTCAATGGAGCTGTTGGGAATCCACTTCAACCACATAGAGCCTTCAGGAAGCCAAGTCTAGCTCCTGGTCAGAAGCCTAAAACTCGTATTTAATTTTTTTCATTTTTAAGGGTCTGCAGTTAATTCACTCTGCAGACCAAACATAACCACTCTGGAGGCCACATCCAGACCCCAGGCCCTCATTTGCAGCCACCAGTCAAAATCATAGAATGGCCAGCTCAGAAGGGAATTAGGGGTCAGCTAGCTCAGCACCTCATTTTTTACAGAGGAAGAAGCTGAAGCCCAGAGGGACTAGTGATTTAACAATGCCACGTAGCAAGTTAGCGAACCACATAACCAATATCCGCATCCAGAAAGACAAATGATGTTAGTTTGCTGTACCGTGAGCATCGTCAGGCGGGGGGCCCCCCCGGCTCCCAGCGCATCTCCCCCCACTTACATCACTCTGTAGCGAGGTCGCACGCACTGAATGTGCAAGGCTGATATCATCTTCCAAGCTCCGGGAGCCAAGCATCTGTCCTTTCATTTTCTCAAATGCCTCTTTGTATTTGTACTAAAGAGGAAGAGAGCGGGAGAGAGTAACAGCTCGGGGACAAGGGACACAGAATGGAAGAGGTGGGTATTGGGTGAAAATGTTTTGTTCTTTTGACAGTAACTGGGTGAGTTAAAAGAAAATGCGCAGGAGTCGTCAAAAGGTCTATTCTTTCATATGCAAGACTCCCAATGACTAAAGGGCTCGGATATGAAATGGCAGGACGAGGTAGCACGTGGGCGGCCTGCACTGGAGGAAGGTGGGTGCATTGTTAGCAGTCTCTGCACGTGGACTTGCTTTATGAGCACCTTGGTGGAGGGTGCATTTCATCTGCCCAGGGGCTGTGTTTACAGTCCAGCATTTGGCTTTGTACCCCAGGCTAGGGAACTTTTTGTTGTGAAGTATGCTCTTTCTTGCTGGTCATTATCTGATTGCCCTAACGCAGCCCGTTTGGAGAGGAGAGGACGGTATCCACAGGGAAAAGAAGGTGAGAGCCAGGGGCAAAAGGAGTAAAAATTGGCTAGTATTAAACATTGTTGTGGTAATGGGGGCAAATGCTTACATCACTTATGATTTCACCGGAAGCCTTTGCTGCTTGGAATGGAATGGCATCCAACCTCAGTTTATATCCACCATCTCGAAGTTTGCTCCAGGATTCTTTATAACGTGTCTGGCAGGAAGATGTGCATAAATAAAGCCCTTCACATAACCTGGTGGTTTCCTAAAATCTGGTTTACCCAAAGAGAGGCCTGGTTTGTTGTGAGGTTTTTTCCCCCATGTTGGGGTTAGAGATCACTGTGGTTTAGCAAACCCCTACCAGAGATGGCTCCTGCCTCCTGCCAACCTTGGAGGTCGGTGGAGGTGGGTGGTGGGTGGCTAGAATAGGGAGAAGGGGCTAAAAGCAAGGGTTTTGGAGTAGACAGACCCAGGTTTTTCTGGGCAGCAAGTTGCCCGGAAGAAGGGGGCAGGAAGTTTTATTTGCATGGAGCTTTATGTAAGATAAAGAAAAGTTCAATATCTCTAGCAAAGAACAGGAATGGTGGGCATTGGTGCCAACAGAGATTATGGAGGAGAGGAGTTTAGCCCAAGTCTTTCCTGGGCACAGCCACTGAATATACGTAGCTATATTCTGATGGTCCCACTTTCCAGCTCCTGCTGTTTGAACTAGGCAGACAGTTTTCCTAGCCTCATTCTTTCAAATGAGCTGGACTCTTCTGCAACACTCAGCTCTATCATTTGCAGGGCCAAGTGCAAATGAAAATGTGTGTGTGTTCAAAAACAGCATTTCAAGGTGGTGACAGCAAAGCACTAAACCAGCATGGAGCCCTTCTGAGCGCAGGGCATCGTGTGCACCCACATGAAGCTACCCCTGGTCTCCCATCATTAAAGCCAATACTTCTTCATTCAGTCTTACCTCGCTGATATTCATGGCATTCAGCTTGGCCAGCAGGACTTCAGGGAGGTCAGCAGTCTGCGTGTAATGATGCTTTATGTTTTCTCCTTGTTCCCTGTACAACCTCTGTGGATGGAGAAAGGTTTTGCATTAAAGGCAGAACTCCTCCCTCCTCACGCAGCCATCAGCCAAGTTACACTCCAAGAGACCAAGGTGCTACAGCTGCCACCTCCTTGTAGAGACACGATCACAGGAGCCCTGCCTCCACCCAGATTTCACAGCTAGCACGATGACATGCATGTCATTCTCTCGTGAGCCCTACTTCCTAGCTCAGAACATGACAAGCTGAAACTTTCCCTTCAGTGAACACTCCACTCGTAGAATACCTAAGATGGATGTCAAACGAGAAAGTGAGAACTAGTTAACATCTGGTAATTTGATTATTAACTATAAGTTGTGAAATATCAAGATGCAGAAGGCATGAGAGAAGAAGATGGCACTTCCACAGGTAAGGTTTTTACCTTCCACCTCTGTCCTCACTTGCTCCCCATCCTTGCCCTAAGAGAGGTCTCCTGAGTGGGTCTGGGGCTCTATTCACCCAGAACTATGATTTGGCTTTATGAAATCTTAGGAGTTAGCAATGACACATCAGTTGGCATCAGCCACCAGAGAAAGTTTCCAAGCCAGGCTTTTCCATCCCAAATCTTATCAGATGTGTCCAAGTTTCTACGTATCACAGCAGTGCCCCCTAGAGTTGGTTAGGGTAAGGAAGAAAAAGGTATTTTCTTTGTACAGAAGTTCTTGTGTTTCTCAGAATTAATTTGATTCCTGTGGGCTGACGATCAAGGAATTCTAAATTCCTAAATCCATCAGCTCGTAATCATCCCATTACATATCCTGACCAGCTCTCAGGTCGTTTTGGAATGCCTGCCGAATAAAGCACAACCAGAATAGTTTGCTCAACTGAGAAGCAAGGAAGGTAATTTAGGAACCCCTCTCAGCAAGGTTTGTAAACTTTCCTCGTGGAAAGCTGAATGGTTTGAAGCTATTTAAAAGCAGGATCTGCCCTGCACAAAGGTCTGTCTGTGGGCGTCTCTCGATAGAATCAGCAAAGCAGGGTTAATCTATGTTCCAAAGTGAAATTTTACAAGACCCATCGTTCACTTTAGTCCCCTGCACTGGGAGGGCAAAGGATAAAACCTTGGTACCGCATTCTAAAGGGAATATGGGAATTGGCTTGCAAGTTAGTCAGACCCAAATCATTTTCAAAGTCTCTGGGGAGTTCAGAGAGCAATTCTTGCCATTGGGTCCTAAAGATCCCTAACCATGGCTTCAGTATTCCAATTACCAAGAATTTCGCTCAGTTCTGAAAACAACATGTTCAAGCAAAGGGAGAGGGGGAAAAGACCTCACCACTGACAAATCTGCAAGACATGCAAATGGAAAGGAAAGAGAGCTTCGTGGGGCAGTGGGGTGTGGAGACCCACTTGGCATCCTAAGTGCAGTAACACCCTATTTGCATCCTAACGAGGAAGCACCCCCGCTAAGGGAAGCCTCAGCAAAGGACAAGGAGTGCCTTTATCCTTAGGACAACAGAAGGAGCAAGCCCAAGAACCCCTCCGCTTCAATCGCAGTGTTGAAAGAAGAGCCCACTCTTAGAGTCATAATGTATATACATTATCACTTACATCCACTGCTTGGGTATAACTAATTCTGGCCTGGACCATCTCCGGAGTGTCTTTAATACTGGTAAACTTCAAAGCATCTGGATGCTGACGGTACTTCTTCTGTTGAGCAGAAAAAGATCAAAGCTGTGAATTTTGTGCTGCTCTTTCATGCCATTTGAAAGAGAAAATCATAGGTTGCTTGAGATTAGAGTGAATTTGTGAACATAATTATTATTCTGCTTCCTCCATCTTTATATCCTGGGTGCCTTCAGGTTAATATTTGTTTCAATTTAAGAATAACCTCATGTCAATTAACATTAAAGTATTTCTACCTGGTGCAAAGAAAACATCTCAAAATTAGGTTATACCAGTAAAATACTGTAGGATACACACACTTAGGAAAGGATTCTTTTTATAGGCTTCAAATACTTTGTAGCAGTTTACATATCTTAGTTTGGGTCTTCTAAGCAAGAAAGAGCATTCAGAGTTCCATTTATCCATTTAAACTTTCTATTTTCCTTCCACAAAAAAACTTGGCAGACATTATCACAGTCAAAACTCTTGCACTTAACAGGCAGTGAGTACATACTATCCAATCACTTTAGACCCTTGTTCAGGTAACACATGAAATAATTATTTAAAATATTATGATAACCAGAAAAGAGGTGCTATTATTGAAAGGAGTCACCATACAGTTTGAAAGACATCAAAACAACAAGAAAAAAAAATACAAAAAAACTTAAATGCGGGCAGAGACCTAGGTACCCAATTTTGAAGTATTCTGAAAAATCACGCTTAAATTAATTCTTTTTAATTAATCGATTTAATCATGCTTAAATTAATTCCGAAGAACAGTTCCAGGGGACTGAAACAATTGTTATTTTAGTGGAACCATGGAGTTAATGTTTTCTCAAATCAAACAATTTTTTATAAACACCTAATTTATCTGGTTGAATTTTTGTATACTAAGTTGTCTTAAGAAGACATAGCTCAATATCCAGCCAAATCTGGTTTGCCACCTGTTTTTCTCAATAAAGTTTTATTGGAAAAGGGCCATGTTTATTCATTTACCTATTGTCTGTAGCAGTTTTCCAGCTAGTTGTGACAGAGACCATGTGACCTGCAGAGTCAAAAACATCTACTATCTGGTCTTTTACAGAAAAAGTTTGCTGATACTTGCTTTAGATCATAGGTGTGTGCGTGTGTGTGTGTGTGTGTGTGTGTGTGTGTGTGTGTGCACACTTGTGGCTCTTTCCACGGTTCCTGGAGTTCTCTCTGGAAGAGGCCAGCCCAATTTGACACTACCCTGGAAATGTGCCAGCTGGAAATAAGATGTTAGGGAAAAGTTGCTGTAAGAGGTCTTGCCTTATTGAAGTTTGAGAACTGGTATGAGGCAAGGCTATCAAGGAGGATAAGCAAATTTGTTGAGAAACTTTGCAAAATGAGGTGGCAAATTAAGATAAACAGTCCCTATAAGATCCCTTGGCTCCCAGAATTAGACACATGAAGGAGATAAACTTGAAGTCTAAATTATGCATATATGGTCTTTATTATCCATTTATTTTTATGAGTGGGTCCAACATTGAGAGTTTGGGATCATGACTCCTTAAATCTGAATGTTTGTTCCCGTTTTTCATGACCATCCTCCCAAGAGGGCCTCTCCTTAACCTAGACTGAACAAATTAGGTCAGTACTGTCCCCACTGAGTTCCCAGGGTCTTCTGAGCCTTGAGTGTTAACCAAGTTCCCTAAAAATTAGGCCAATCAGAGTGAGGCCACTTTTGAAATCAACTCTGCAATGTATCAGGTAACTAGACTGCCCTCCCATGAGAAAATATCAATGCTGGGCAGGTGGGTTTGAAAAACCAACATGGGTGCCTTTCTGTTTTAACTGTGCATCCAGTAAGAAAGTCTGCTTTAAAAAGCCTCCAGGAGGCTCGTCGCCATTGCTAATGTCCTCTGGGGCTATGACCATCATGGTCCCATCCACACCCAGGAAAGTCCAGAAAGACTGGGCTACTGTGAAGGCAACCAAGCAAATGCTCACTTGTCTTCTGAGCAAGTCCCTCCCCAGACAGGAATGAAGCGAGGCAGATGTGAGTTGTTTGATGGTGTCCAGTCTCCTGTGAGCCTAGCCCCGTGACTCTCTCTCAGGGACAATTCCACCCCCTAGGGGACATTTGACAACATTTGGAGAAATTTTTGTCACAACTGGGCAGAGGGTACTACTGGCAGTTAGTGGGTGGAAGCCAGGGAAGCTGCTGAGCATTCTACAAGGCACAGGACAGCACCCACGACAAAGAATTATCAGAATGTCAATAGTGCCGAGGTTAGAAGCTCTGAAAGAGCTGCTCAATGAAACTGTACTAAAACGTGAGGAAATGGTTCTTTTTATGAGTGGTAATGCCTTAGGGTCCAGCCAGGCAGGAGTGAGTAATATAAGTGAGACACCTTCCTCCAAAAATCATGTCACGTGTTAGCCACCACATGAATATTCAAAAACTGTTTACACTGTGGCAGAAAGAGAGAGGAAGAAAATGTGCCTAAAGTCACCAAAGGGCTTCCTGGGTGTAATAAATGTATCTTTTCATCATCTCTCCCGTGTTGCTTCATTAAAAAGGTAAGTTGGTGGGTAGCAATTGAGCTCCGTTTGATTGTCATTATTATTCATAATATCATTTGTCACCCACTTTGTTTTTGCCAGGGCTCTATGGGCCCCTACTGGTGTGTGTTTGGTATGTGGTTTCTCTCTAATTACCAGCCCTAGTCTGGGTTTTGAGGCCTTTCATGTAGCTTTGCCTTTTTCTTTGCCTTTTGAGTGGAAATTATTTTAATTTTATACAGAAACACCGCACGCCTAATGCAGCCAGGCCTGTTACAGCCTGTCAGGAAATCTCACCTCACTAATGAGTTCTCCTGCCTTCTTCGCCTGCTCCACATTTAATGACCCGGTGGCGACCCAGCCCGTGCCTTTCATCCACTTCACATCTGCCCTGTATTGGTTCTGACAAAGGAGAAGGAGAAAAAAAAAGCAGGCCATTGTTGGTGCACATACATTTAAAGGGCTATTAACAGCCCCCGATGCAGCCTTGGTGCCAGCTGAGTCAAATTAGATGCCACTTTTGTCTTATCCATTTCTGCACAGTCACAGGTAGGGCTCCAAAATGTAAATTAATTTCCTCTGTAATTGGAGCCATCCCTTGGGATGGTGGCTTTAGGCCCCACCCAACACTATCAGGGGTAGCGCGGGAGGGGCCACACCAACCTTGCCCCGCATTACAGACGCGTGTCGACCTCAGAAAGAAGCGCGTCTTCATTGTCTGCATGATCAGTTTCCTTGTTTAAAATGACATGCGGTGGAGGAGAAAATGAGAATTCACAACAGAACCCAGGTGGGAGCTATTTGAGGGAATTTCATAAGACATCCGAGGCTTCCCACGGTGCCAATTCCTTCCTACACACCTCGGCGGGGGGCAGGGGATATTTCTTCTCATTTCTTTACTTGCCATTGAATGAGTAGTTTTAATGGAAAGCCATTTTAATGGACATTTCTCTAGAACTAGTATGTCATCTATCCATCATGAAACAGCTCTACCAGGAAGGATGTGTTTGCATACACACACACACACACACACACACACACACACACACACACACCCTGTCTGTAACAGTTCGGCTGCAGTTGACCTGACTTTTCATTTCACCCACATTCTTGTGCAGGAGTCCACTGAAGTCAGAAAGAAAACAGAACCAGGTGGGGAATACAAGGAGGAAGGGGAAGGGGTATGGAAGATTAGCAAGCAGCTCGTTCCAAAAATGGAGATGACTAAAAGTTGGATTGAGTTACCAGTGATGCTCTCCAACAGTAGGTCACAACTAAGAATGTCACAAATACATGTTCCCCCTGGCAATAAAAAGAAACTTGAAAAGCATACAGAGGCCAGAATTCTAAGAAGGAAAAATAACTCTATGATTTTTCAGTTTGTTAGTACAGAATCTGAAATGGGCATAGTAGGAATAAAAGTTAAACCACTAGGAGGCTAAAGTGTTTCTACTTAGGGAACCAGAAACAGGTATTCGATAAGCATAAGCTGTTGAGTTGAAGGACTTGGGGAAACACTTGCACCAGCACTAGCACACTCACCAACATACACACACACACACACACACACACACACACACACAGCTTACATCGCTCTGTAAGCCATATGCCTTCTTGGCCCATTCCACCTTCATGTCTGTAGGCAAGGCCGTAAAGTGACGCGATGCCGTCTTGTAGCCTATGTCCGTGGCCAAGTGTTGAGCTTTGCGGGCATGCACGAGGTAGGCCATGTCCAGGGACACATGGCACAGAGATTTGGTGTCCTCGAATCCCTTCTTGTATTCCAGTTCACTCTGCAGCTTGGACATCTGCAGCGAGTGGATCATTTGCGAATCCCCTTGTGCACCCTTTGCCCCAATGAGTTTCCCTCTGGACCTCTCATAATCCTCCTTATACTTCACCTACATAAGAAGGATAGAGCAGGGGTACATTAGAATCCCCCAAAGGGATTATTACACATCAAACCGCAGGCATGCATTAAAACAAAGCCATTTGACAGAATCCTGTTAGAATCAGAGTCACAAAAAGTTTGCCTTTTTTGAACAAATGATATACTTCCTTTCATCAAACAGTGAAAGACAATATTACTACTCATTATTTCCTTTTTCACCTTGGCTGCTGAAAAGCTCAGGGCTAAAACAAATGCTCAGCTATAATAGCAGTCTTTACCATTTTCCAGTGAAATTCCATGTTTCCTCTAGTTATTTGAGATCTCTCTTTCTAGATTTATTTTTAAGTGGCCTGTTGTTTTCCATAAAAGTCACCTTAAAATATTTTTAATAATAGTGAGAACATTTTAAATAAAAAGTAGCTGGCTGGGCTCAGTGGCTCAGCCTGTAATCCCAGCACTTTGGGAGGCTGAGGCAGGTGGATTGCCTGAGCCCATGGGTTCGAGACCCACCTGGGCAACTTGGTGAGACTTCATCTCTACAATAAATAAAAAAAATTAGCCGGGCATGGTAGCGCGTGCCTGTAGTTCCAGCTATTCGGAAGACTGAGGCGGAAGGATTGCCGGAGCCCAAAATGTCGAGGCTGCAGTGGCCGGGAGCGTGCCACTGCACTCCAGTCTGGGCAACAGAGTGAGACTCCAATTCAAAAATAAAAATAAAAATAAATAAATAAAATGTAGCCATGAAATGAAAAAGGCATAGATTAGCCAAAGTATAACTGATGTTTTAAAAAGGAGCTCAAATTAAAGGACAACTAAGATTCATATAAATACCTGGGAGGATGGAAAGCAAAAAGTGAGCATGTTGCTTGAAAAACAACACTAGGACATGAGTAATGAGGACTGGAAGAAAGAATAAATATGAAAAGCTTTGGAAACTGTCACAAGGCACCAGTGTGTGACATTATTTTCAACACTGTTATTACTGTGGCCATTAGGAGACTTGAGGTCTACTCTCATCTCTGCCAATGATAGCAATATCAATATATGCTACTATTTATTGAAGATTTATTATGAATCAAATATTGGATAAACCTGTGCAACTCAAAGTGCATCCACAGACCATAGCTAGTTCATAGAATGCTACCAATTGACAATGACATAAGACTAATATTTATGTCAGAATATAAATCAACCACAGGATAACGGCACTATTTGGTTCAGCTGATTTTTTTTTTTTAAAGCAAGACTTTCTCAGTGAAGGAAGCAGAGTTTGACTTAAATTCTGGCCCAGGCTCCTTATCTCAAGTCAAGCCCATAACAGATTACATTCGACTATAAAATATTTAATACACACCAATTTATTTCCTCATAGCTGCTTTCCAATTTACCAGCAAGTTAACTGAGATTCTGAGAGTTAAGCAACCTGCCTGAAGTAACAGTGTTAGTAGATGATAGAGTTGACATTTCATCCAAGGTCTATCTGACACCAGAGCTTGAACTCTTAACCTCTAATAGGCTTTAACACCTTTAGAAAGTCATGGAAGGTTTCCGGGTATCAGTTTACCTGTAAAGTGAGGAATCTGGATTATTACTCTTGCTAGCAATACTAATAATAACCATTAACTGAAAATCAGTGTGTGGCAAGCAGTTATAAAAGCACTACCATGATAATCGCATTGCAAGATGACTGTCATTGTCCCTATTTTTACAAATGACACCTTGAGGTTTCGAAGGTTAGGAACTTGCCCAGACACTTTGAGACTCTCCTAGACATAAAAGGGAAAGATTCCATGGTCTCTTGTACAGGTCGGAGACTGACTCACCTCACTAGCCAGGTCCCTCTTGGCTTTGGCTGCCAGGAAGGTCAAGGAGTCAAGACGTAGCTCAAACCCTTTTGCCTTCTGGTCTTCCCAGCTGCTCTTATACAGTTTCTAGGGGATTTAAGAGAGAAGGTGAGAGAATTCTCATGTGAGAGGGTTTCTCTAGGCTTTGTAATGACCATTCCAGAAAGGCAGTGCTAATTACATCCTTCCATAGAAAGCCTGTGAGCCATGAAAACCATGTAACCTTAATATAGCAAGGCCTTCTTGCTCTTGCCTTAAGGCCTCAATCAAAAGAAGCAGAACTTGAACTCCAGAAGCCTTGAAAAATATTGAGAGTCTCCATGGATATCTCAAAGACATGCCCAAGTAGAATAACATTGCACAGCCATATTTTTGGTCTGTTTTCTATCTCTGTCCACATAACCCACCTGGCCAGCAGTGGTTCCAGCTGTATTCTTCTCTCTTTCTTGATCCCTCACCCCTTATCCCAAGCTTCTAGTCCACCTGGGTCTTTTCTTTGCTCCTCCCATTCCCTCTCTTGTCTCTACCACCAGATTTCGAGATCTTTCTTCTGGAAGGCTCCCTTCCCTTTCTCTTTGTGAATCAATTTGGCCTCTATTTCTCCTTCTAATTCTCTTCCCCATCTATTTGGGGGTCAGATCAGGACTCCAAAACCTGGGAGTTGAGCAGAGAGAGCCAAGAAAGACCCCCCTCCCTCCTTAGGAGACACAGAGAGGGGGAAAGTTAGGGCTATGAATACTTCCATATCCAAAAACTATCACTGTGCACACGCCTTCAAGTGCTTCATGTTTGTAGCTCATTAAAGCCTCATAGCAACCCAGTGAGG
Source organism: Tarsius wallacei (assembly GCA_963574415.1). Taxonomy (NCBI): domain Eukaryota; kingdom Metazoa; phylum Chordata; class Mammalia; order Primates; family Tarsiidae; genus Tarsius; species Tarsius wallacei. The sequence goes on from CAUYQG010252805.1 coordinate 70,155, forward strand.
AAGGGACTGGTATTAGCCTCATTTTACCAATGAGACAACTGAGAGTAAAGAATCTGCCAAGGTCACACACCTAGTAAATGGCAGAACTAAAGATCAAACCCAGGCAGTCTGGAGCTAACATCTGAGCTCTCTTACTCATCCCACCCTGCACCCCTGCACTCCTCTTCCTCTGTTTCAACTCTGGTCCCCAGAATAACCACTGCCTCCTACCCCAGGAGACATTCAGTGGCTCAAGCCCTCCACCAGCTCATTCCTATGAAAAGCTGCCCTCCCTCCTTCTGAAACACTGACCAGGAGCCAAATCTGCTGTGTGAGCTATGTTTAGAATGACTAGACGTATGTAAGCTCACTTAGTGACACAGACACTACAATATGGCTGGTGGGCTTTGTTTACCAGGTGACCGTACACACAGGGGAGGGGAGCCCACATCACCCACTCCCCCTCACTGTACCTCACTGAGGTTTGCAGCATTGGCTCGGGCCTGCAGGAAGACAGGCTCATCTTTGTTGATGGTGTACTGATGGACAGATTGCTCATTTCCTGCCTTGTAGGCCACCTGTTGGGAGAGAGCACTGAGTCAGGAGCAGGCAGCAGGGGTGGGATGGTGGGGTGGCATCCTTCATGATGTCTCTGTGTCTTCTCGGCACTTCTCTGACTTGCTTAGAGAATCCACTATGAAACTCACCAGGTCAGACTCTGGGTGGCAGAATATAGTAACCGAGGTTAAGGCGATAGAGGTGATGGAGAAGGAGAAGCAGCAGCATAGAGGAGCTGGGGGGAAATGTGGCCAGGACCAACCTGAAAACTCCTCTTTTCACACCTGTCCCTTGAGGTGGCATCAACCTCTCTAAAGCCATAGCTGTCTACACTGTCCACAGCCATAAAAAAATGCCCCACAGAGAAAGGGTCCCGATCAGCACAGACTCCCAGGTGGGAAAAATAAGATGCATACTCTGCCTCCTGCACCTCCATTATTAACCTTAATGTGTTTGTAGGTACTGACACTGGGAAAGTGAGCATGCATGGACATTTGTAGGGCACAGCTAGCACTCTTCTCATTCTCTCTCCTCTTCCTCCCCACCCCAACTTGAGTTTCCAAACCATGGCTTCTCTTGACTCTGAGTTATGTTGATAGAACACTTTCTGGCAGGTGTTCCCGAACCTTTAGGAAGGAAAGCTAGAAAGGCTGTGGCCAGATGGCAATAATGGCCCCTGCTCGGCATTGAGCATTAATCTGTTAATAGGACCTCACTGTCTGGTCTCATATTTGAGTTCAAGTGGGCATGATCTGCACACTCCCCAAAAGCAAATATTGTCCTCCTCAAAGATAATTCTCAGCTGGCTCCAAAATTACAGAGTCTTTGATGAGAGATAGAAGAAGGAGAAAGGAACTAAGGGATACTGAAAGCAAGAGGGGCTGAAGTCAATCCTGCTTGTATCCCTAATCACTGGGGCGGAGTGTGGTGGACGAAGCAGGGGGCCTGGCGCTCACTTCCAGAAACAGCGTGGAAGCTTGCAGAAAACTGGGCCCAGCTCATTTAAAGGGAAGTCTCTTTGGCTCCTGGATCATGCCTGGGCAGCACCTGCTGTTGTCCCTGAAGGTTTCTGGGCACATGACACAGCAGCTTGGTGGAGAAAGGGCAGCCCAGGACTCACCCCGCTCTGCAGTTCCTGGCTCCTCTTGGCATGCTCCATCTGCGAGCTGTCAGCCACACTGGTGAACTTCAGCTCATCAGCTCTCTGCCGGTAGTTCTTCTGTATCCAAAGAAAAGGGACCCCGTAGCATCAGGACTGGTCTAACCCCTACCATCCTACATGCACCTAAGTGCACTTCCACATGCATGCTTTCTGTGGCCCAGGCATTTCCTTGGGGGGAAGTGTTCCAGTTGATTCTATAGCTTGAACAGAACCACACAGCCCTGAGACGGCATGCTCCAGTGAGTTTGTTTTCATTGCTATTACTGAAGGAGCGATTTAATTTTTTCCCTTCAACAAATCCTGTATTTCACCATATACCCTGGGATATATCCACTTATAAATCTAGATCTGACATAGGAAGATGAGGTGGAAGAAACTTAGTCTTTACAACCATTAAGACAGGTTCAAATCTCACTTACACCTCTTTCCAGCTACACGGCCTCGGACACATCACTTAACCTGAGCCTTCTTTGCTTTGAATGTACAACGGGGACAATAGTAGAAGCTTCCCCACTGTGGGATGGAGCGAAAGCTTCAATGACATGCTTTATGTGTGAGTCAAGTCCCTGGCACACTGTTTAGTACATAGCCATTGACATGATCCACGATGTTATCGTGATTATTGAAGAAGCATCAGCTTTAAGGAAGGGGAAACACCAAGAGCCCCCAAAAGAACGTCTGCAGTCAGGTAAGATTCGCCGTTATAGTTTCTTAATTTCCAGATTGCTGAGGTCTTATCCTCATGATGTTCCCATCTCATAGCCACAAATTAATTGGCAAATTTTCCGTGTGCTAATTCTGTCTCCCCATGGGGACTTCTTGTCTTTCCAGAAGATTAGCTCCTCTGGCTTTTCCAGTGGAGTTGCCAAAGTCACTGGGAAAGGTGGCCACTGAGGATGACTTGTTGAAGCAAAAGCTTCACATGGTGGGGAGATCAGAGATGAGCTCACAGCCTGGATCTGGCAAAACTCTTTATGCCATCAGCAAGAGGGGTCTAGCCACCAACTGAACCCAAAATTGTGATTGGAACATTGGAAATTCCAAAATGTCCTCCCTTCTGGGAAAAAAAATTAAAGAAAATATATTTTAAAGAGACTTCTAATTTTCCTTGCTAGTTCCACTGTGTTGAATGGGGAAACTCCTTCACTGCATAATTGAAGGAAGTCACATTGCCCTTCCATGGTTGGAAATTCCTAGTTATCCCAGACTCTGCATTGGTCAAATCACAAGTACTTACTGAGGAGCCAAGAATCCACTCTATATGGAACACACTAGGGATATAAACACAGTGAAGAAGATGACATCCCCTTCTGGTCCTCGAGGAGATTAAAAATTAGTAGGCAATGCAGGAAGTGAGCTAAAAACTGACATTCCTGAGGCTGAAGGACCAACTGACTGGGTCCTCCCTCCTCCCCTGCACATCAGATGGGGCGCCGGTTGCTTCACCTGGAGTTTATTGGTCTCAAAGAAGCTAGGTAATAAGAACCCTACGAGGTTACACTTTTCTCTCTACCTTATTATATATCCTAACCCTCATATGTCTTTGCCCAAAAAGAGGACAAACACAGTGGGAAAATGAGAGTAAATTATAGAACATGATTTGGGGATGCAATATTGTCTCGTGGTCAAGAGTTGGGACACTGGATTAAACACACTGGATGTAGATCCCAGCTCTGCCCCTTACTTGGAAGCATAACTTAAGCCCCTTACTTGGAAGCATAACTTTCCTCATATGTAACATGGGAATATTAATAAGATCTATTCACTTAGCACTGTGGTGACCTGTAAACAACAATAGTATGTAACACACTCAGAGTGTTACATCCATGATTAAATAATTATTGTCAGTTCATAAACGACAGCTATTGCTATCACTATTATTATCATTTGTAAGAGAAATGCCGACTCAGCCTTCCTGGCTCTAAAACAAGAATCCTCTTTGAAGATCCCAAACAAGCTTCCTGAAATAGTCACACTTCCAAATGAAATGTCCTTCAAAACTCCTCCTCTGCTTGCTGTCAA
>CAUYQG010252810.1:0-41038 GCA_963574415.1 Tarsius wallacei
AATGTATCTATGAGTACTAAATCTTCCATATAACCAGGACAGAAACGCCTTTGGGAAGAATGCTGACTCAATTCTCAGATCAATATGACATATGAAAAGTGTGAACCTATTCAGTAAATGGTGCTGGGAAAACTGGCTGACAACATGATTAAAACAAGAAGATTAAAACAAGCCCCCTACTTATCATCATGTACAAATATCAACTCTAAGTGAATCAAAAACCTAAATGTAAAATATCAAACTATAGGAACCTTAGGAAATGCAGGAGACACCGTTATGGAAATTGGTACTGGCAAGTCCCTGTTTTCTTGCTGTTTCTCAGCCAGGGACTTCTCTCAGATATTAGAAGTCAATCTCAAATCCCCTTATGTGGTCTCTCCATATAGTTCTTATGTTGTCCCTCCATACAGCCACAGCGTGGCTATTTATTTCTTCCAGTCCTATAGGAAGATCTTGTAGGAAATTTACTCTTTTCTAACGACCTAGCCAGATTAAGTTAGTTAAACCAATCATTATCATCCTTTTGATTAACTCAAAGTCAAATAATTAAGGCCTTTAATTACATGTGCAATTTTTTCTCCCATATAATATAATCACAGTAGTGATAACTCTTCATATTCCTAGGTCTCTCTCAACTGAAGGGGATTGGATTATACAATGGGGCTGGATCCTGGGACATAATTTTAAAGTTTCACCTATTGTAATTTTATTTTATTCCAATTGCTGTAAAAAGTAACTGATTACCTAAAGTAAAAACAGTAGCAATATATTGTGTGTCTATACCATATGTAAAAATAAAATGAATGACATGTCAACAGTAACAAAAATAATGGAAGACAGAAAATGAGAATTTAATAAGTTATATGAGAAATAGCACAATACAGTTGAATGCAAATGTGAACATTGCACACCCTAAAGAATTATTACAGTTTTAAAAAGAGATATAAGTAATAAGACAGTAGAGGAAGTAAAATAGAATCATTAAAAGTGTTCAATGAACCCAAGGGGTGGCAAAAGAAAAACAGTAACAGATAGAACATATATAAAATACCTAGCAAGTTGGTAGATTTCAATCAAACAATGTCAATAACTACATTATATGCTCTAAACACACCCACTAAAAGACGGACATTGTAATCTTGGCTAAAAATGCAAGACATGCTATCTACAATAAGCACATATTAAATATAAAGACAAAGAGATAAAGGATTGGTGAAAGATGAAAGATATATTAAAATGCCTGTTAGCAAACCTACCATGGTGACTCCAAGTATATATAGTGAATCCCCCATTTTACCTCTCAGTTCCTCCTCTCATCCCTCCTCCATGTGACTGCCCCAACCTTCCAATAAGCAGTTAACAACATCCTGCTTGACAGAAAGCCCAGATGAGCTGTTCTGTAACTGCTCGAGATAAACTATTCTGTAATTGTTACTGTTCTGTAACTGAACAGCCCAGATCAACTGTTCTGTAACTGCTCAAGATAAACTGTTCTGTACTTGTCACTGTTCTGTAACCGAAATTTCCTGTATGTACCCCAACCAACTCTGATAAAATTGTGGTTTTGGCCTTTATAAACCCCTTACTTTCTCCATTTGGGGTCAAGAAATTCTTTCTGGCATGAGCCTCCTCTTAACCACCATCAATAAGGGACTCAATATTTAACTCTCAGTGTGCTGACGACGCCTTACTCTCACTGTGGCTATATGGAGGGACAACATAAGAACTATATGGAGGGACCAAGATCGCCAAGCTCGGGAAGTGGCCTCACTCCAGCTCTCCCTGGCTTGGAGAAGAAGCTATAGGGGAGGGGCCACCTGAGACATTCCAGGGCCCCATAACCTCTAACCCGGCCCAGAGGGAGTTGGAACGACTATTGGCTTCCTATTGCCTCAAAAATACCTGAGTACATCTGCATTCTCCTAGGAGGTAAGAATCTGTTCTGTTTGTGGCCATAATTCTATTTAAGGGAGCCACGGCTTGACGAGGCTATCCCTTGGACACTATTCATTAGGCCAAGACGTTGGCTGAATAGAGTCTTGGTTCAGTTTCCGATTTCAATTTTGGTTTTCTCACTGGTCTGACAATATGGGGTCACAGGCTTCTGGACCCTCCAGTCCCCTGGACTGTATGATAAAAATTTTTTCTGCTGGATTTAGTGAGGACTATGGTGTCCACCTCTCAAAAAGCAGGCTTTGGACCAGCTGTAAAATTGACTGGCCTCCAGTCTCTCTTCTCTTTTATTTTCAGAGAAGGGGCCAGAGCCAAAGGCCATGGCACCTGACCCCAGCCTCCAGTCTTCCCACCTGCCTTCCCCCAACTACTTTATACCCCCCGGCAGCAGCCCTGCTTGCTGCAACAAGTCACCACCCCCATGTGTACTTGGGGGAAGTACCCCCACATGTACCTGCTAAGCCCATTCAAGTTTCTACATGGCTTAACAGGTCTCTTCTCAGGGAGATGGCCATGACAAAAAGATATTAGTGTTCTTACTTGTTTGTTGTTTTTTTAATAGTAGATCTCTCTCAAGTTATATCTAAACTGGGACTATATCAACATTCTTCCTAGATGAAAGTAAAGGGATCATGTAAGTTAATCTTGTTAACTAACTACAAAAAAGGTCAGCTGTAATTTTAATCTGTTTTTCCAACCAAACATGCAAGTGCTCTAGTAAAATTTTACCTCCAGTTTTACCATGTGTTAACATTAGTGCTAAATAACACCACTGTTTGTTATATCAGGCTCGCTAAAGTTGTATTTTATAAACAAAAGGTTAAATCACCTGTTATGCCTAACCGGTACCCTCTTATGAGACAGGTAAAGCTTTAAATACTAAACACCCTGCATGACATGATAAGGTTTGGGAACTGGCCATTCCCATCTGGGTAAGTCACTTTTACTAAGTTACTTCTCTTGTCAGATAAATAAAATACTAGGTACTCTGTGTGAGCACAATAAGAATGAGAACTGATCACTCTCACCTAATTGTCCACACCTTACAACTAAGACGACAATTTAGTAATTTATAAGGGTTTTAACAACTTTGCCTGTTACTAATTATAAATAAGTAGGAACAGGTCAGTACACATCGTTGTGGTCTGTTCACTCTAAAGGGCTTTGCATCAGACTGTCACAAACAGAGAAATAGTTTAAAAGTTTCATGTGTATAACCGATTAAAAAAGGAGCTTTTAAGGGGTTTTTTTTGCCAAAACTTAAAAAACAAAACAAAAAAAAAACAGTGCCAACATGGAAGGCAGCATAACCAGAGGGCCAAAGAGGCACCCTAATTGACAGTCACAATTAGTGACCAAAACTCCAAGCCTCCGTCAAAGACCTGGTAAAAACAAACCTGTTAAGGAAATGGTGTCCATTGCTTAGGGGTACAGTCAGTGGGGACACTGCAAGTATAGTTGCTCCAAAGAGGCCTAAAATTTCTTGGACCTTGTCCACTGTGCTGGCCAGAAAGCCATTGGAAAACAGGTGCACTCTCTTCTGAAGAGAGGAGAGAACACTTGGCTCGCAAATGGTGGCCATTTATGGAGGTCTACAAATCTGCTAAACTGCCTGGCACAGGCTCACCATCACCCCAGCAACCCCCCAGGTAAATATTAGGGCACTGGAACCCAAATTAATGTCTTACAAAACAAGTGCCAGCCATTTGGTCCCAGCCATCCATGTTGAAATCATATAGCCATATCTTAATCAAAGGTTACTAAAGATTATTTCAAAATATAAATGTAAAACAATTATCTATAAAAAGGTAAAGAAAGAAACCAGAAAACAAAAAAAAAGTAAAGAAAGTTGTTGCTATAAAGGTATATTTTTGGTAAGGATAATATAAAGGAAAGAGAAATAATTTTGTATAGGACACAATCTTGTATGGTACATTTTTGTTCTATAATAGAATGGGTGGTTATTTAAAGGAAGAAAAGTATGGGACAAAAATAAAAAGTTAAAGCATGTCAAAAAAATGGTATGAGTATGTCAAATTTAGTATGTAAAAGTTTTTGAAAAGAAATATATGAAAAAAATTCTATAAACACTCAAAGCTACAAAAAACTTCTATAAATTTACCATTAATATCAAGTATACTAAAGATAGTCCAAAATGCTACTCAAAGACCAGAACATGAGTTTCTTAATTAACAATCTCCAAAAAAAATTTTCTCCTTTAAACAACAGAGGGGGGAAGAAAAAGACAAAATTCAGTTAGCCACCCCCTCCCACTGTCTTTATTACCCCCTCAAGTGAGTTTTTTTCTCCCCCACAGTCTTGGTTACAAAAATCTGTTTGTGGGTTTTTTTTCCTTTTTTTTTTTTGTTTTTTTGAAATCTTTGGCCTATCAATTTGGCTAAATAAGTAACTTTTGCAATAACTACTGTAATCTTGTGTTATAACATTATGCTCTTAAAAATTTTAATACTTAAACTCTTCAAGTTCTCAATTTAGTTTCTTTTGAGTGAGGTAAAATAAAACAAGCCCCAGAAACCACACCTGCCCAATACCCTCCTCTTAAACTGCCTGCAGACCAGACGCAAACATTATTAATCCAACATAGGATAAATAACAAAGTAACCTGGGTTTCACCCTCTAACATATCAACCATTATGAAAGTATGTCAGACCTATTATAAAAAAAAAAGGGGACAGTTTTCTCTCACCAATGTTTACCTGTTTTAAATTATCTTATTCATTATAATTTCCTGCAATTTAAGCTACAACCTAGCCATATGTCTCTAGTGTTTTCAATTTTTCTTCAGACTTTGTCAAAGTGACTATATTTCCTTGTCAAAGTACAACTATAAATAATTTACAAGGAAATATTTCAACTTATATTGATAAATTAAAGGCTTTAGCTAAGCATACATATAATGTATAGAACTACTTTCACTTTTCCAGCATTGTTTCTGAAATAATAACTTTTTTCATCATTATTTGCTTAATAATTTTTACCTGTGCTCTTGCTCAGTGTTTTATTAAATCCAAATAGTATTCAGTTAAAGTCCCACTGTTTCCTGTTCATGCCCTTGGAAAAAATAGGTAGGGAATTTCTACAGCTCACCTCAGGAAGAAGCAGTTACAGAAAACTGATCTTTGCCCCGTTTCCCAGAGTCATAAGAATATTTCCAAGAGCAAGAGTGCAGAATAAAAGAACAGCCCAAATGTGGAAAGCCATTTTTTAACTTGTTCCTAAACCCTAACACAATGATAAGAAAGTAGAAACAATGGGGAAAATACATGCTCTAGATAAAAATTAACTTTGCCAACTTTGTCTTTTCAGAAACACAGACTCCTTAAGCATAACTGGTACCAGACTATTGTAACTTGTCTTTTTTAAAAAACCAGATTTCTCAAACATAATCAGTCCTCTGGACCCAGTCATCTCTCATTCTCATTCTGACTCAGGCCCTCACTTCCTCCACCTTTACCTACTATCACTTCTTCCACCTCCCCTCTGTCTTTTCCACCTCTGGCTTCTTACCTCTGATCCTGAATTAATCCTGCCCCCTCCTTCCCCTTCAGGAAATGACCTCACCACAGGGGACAAATGAAACTAAGCAACTTTTCCTGGTGTATATTCCTTTTTCTACCTCTGATTTGTACAATTAAAAAACTCAAAATCCACCATTTTTGGAGAAACCTCAGGTTTTAACCTCCCTGGTAGAATCAATCATGCACACTTATTGTCCCACCTGGGATGATAGCCAACAGTTCCTCTTAACCCTATTTACCTCTGAAAAACAAAAGTGCATTAGAGCTGAGGCTAGAAAGTCTGTTGTAACTTTAACCGCTGGCACAGAGGCCATAATCTACAAGAAACAAGGACTTCTTATCGTGATGGGTAAAGCTATAAGAAACAAAAAAGAAATTTTGCCCTTCTAGAGGCTATATGGCTTCCCAAAGAGGTAGCTGTCATTCATTACAGGAAACACCAAAAATCAGACACTCTGGAGACAACAGGAAATCGCCTAGCTAATCGGGCAGCTCATGAGACAGTGGAGCTCCCAGTTGAGCTCCTCACTATTCTGCTGGCTAAAACTTTTCCAGTTCCCTCACTTCCATCTATACCCAAGAGGAAAAGGAGCAAACTGGCCTAGTGGGAGCATAAAAAGAAACTTCAGAATGGGGTGGGTAACTAAGAACTCCAAGATCATCCTTCCAGCCACCATTGGACAAACTCTGGTAAATCAACTTCGTTCTACTACCCACCTGTGAGGTACTAAATTAGCTAAAATGCTAAACTGGTACTACTACGCTCAAAACTTAAGAAACCTCACTGCCACAGCCACTGAAACATGCTCATCTTGTACAAAATAAATGTAAAACAAAGACCAAAACCACCAAATGGTATCAGAAACATGGGAAGTAGACTTCACCGAGGTAAAACCCCCTCATGCAGGGTATGCATATCTACTGGTTTTTGTAGACACTTTTTTGGGGTAGACAGAGGCTTTGCTACAAAAAATGAAACCACACTAATGGTCACAGAATACTTATTAAATGAAATTATTCCTATGTTTGGACTCCCTCTCTCCATTGGCTCTGATAATGGCCCTTCCTTTACCTTGTCCATAGCTCAAATGGTTAGCAAAACACTGAATATAAACTGGAAGTTACACTGTGCCTACCAACCACAGAGCTCTGGACAGATAGAATGCATGAACCAGACCCTAAAAACTACTTTAACCAAATTAATAATAGAAACCAGTGAAAAATGGATAAGCCTTTTACATGTGACTCTCTTCCGAGTCCGATGCACCCTTTACAAGGCAGGGTCCACCCCTTATGAAATCATGTTTAGAAGACTCCCCTCTCTTACTACCCCAGTTAAGAGATCCCATTCTTGAAAAAAAATTATGAATCAGTCTCTGTTAAAGTATCTCTAGTCTCTCCAACAGGTCCAGGCTGCCATCCACTCCAACGTCCATACCATTTTATCAACACCCTCCTTCACGCCCTGTTATCCCTTTCAGCTTGGGGCTCTGGTCTACATCAAAAAGTTTCAGAAAGAGGGATTAACTACTGCATGGAAATGACCCTTCATCGTCATCCTCACCACTCCTATGGCACTCAAAGTTGATGGAATACTAGCTTGGATTCACCACTTCCACATCAAAAACACCAAGGACAACAGTCAACAATGGATGCCTATGCCTGGATCTGACTCTCTTAAGCTAAGACTTTCTTGCTCTGGTGTTGTCTCACAGCCTATTTTCTCCCTCATAGAGATGCTCAGCATTCATTCTATTCATTTTTCTTGACTTCTTTTACATCAGGGGAGGTCCTGGCCAACTAAAATTGAACATACAGGGAGGGTTGCCTGTGTTATTTAAAGTAGAACTATTCAACTTACTGTCCATATCAAGTGCTGATAAAGGGCAAGCCTTTTGGAACTACCCTGTTGCCCTTACCATAAAAGGGATTCCCTACATCACTTTACAACAAATAGACTTTTATCTTTGCCCCAAAAGTTCCACTGACCAACAGTGTAATCAGGTCGATTACTTCTTCTGCCCATACTGGAAATGTGTCACTATTGCTACTTACAGTGGGAGACCTAATGACACCTCTCAAATCACTCTCTGGCAGGCTTTTAGCCCAGATCCAACTCAGGTGCCTGTATACATAAAAATTATCTATCCCCTCCACTATTCTTGAGATACAGACTCCACCTGGGGTATACAAGCTTATGTAACTGGCTATGATGTAGGTACCCTGTTCACCATCCAATGACATACACTCTCCTACAAAGTCCTAACCAGGTCTATAGGACCATTGTTGGAACTAGGAGACCCTTTGTTCAGTTATCACCAACCTATGACCCCCCATAGACAATAGTATTATCCCAGGCTCACCTACGCAGTACCCAAAACCAGCTTGACACCCCCAAGTCTTTTACCAATACTAACAAACATGCATCGATAGTTTAATGTTACTCTGATTCAATTAGCTTCAGATTGCTGGCTTGGCTTAAAATCCAAACCTCCTTATTATGTAGGCCTTGGGGTTGAGGCCCCCATTATTAGCAACAATAGTAAATGCCCTCCAGTGGTGGGTCACATCACAATAGGAAACATAACTGGTACTACATCTTGTGTTTTAACTTCAAGCTTCAATTTAACTGCATCTCCTTTTTCTAATATTTATAATCTATCTCTCACCGTAACCATGTCAGATTCCATGACTTATATGGCTCCTACCAATACTTGGTTAGCATGCTCATAGGACTTACCAAATGTATTACTACTGAAAAGTTAAACAATGAACCTGCCTTATGTGTTGTCCTCCATGTACTTCCCCAGGTATATGCTTATAGTGGCCCCGAGGGAACCCTTTTGCTGAATCCACCTGGTCTCCCGGCCACTCTTGGAAAACATGCCACCTCTCTGCTAGTGCCTACCTTAATAGGCCTCAGTGTGACTGGAACTGCCACTCTCAGCACCACAACCCTAGTCCATGGTAAATTAGGTCTACCCAACCTGACTTAAAAAAAAAAAAATAGATGCAGACATAGGAAACCTCCAGTTTGCCATACATCAACTCCATGACCAGGTCACATCCTTAACAGAAGTGGTGCTCCAGAATCGCAGAGGTCTAGATTTATTATTCCTGTCTCAAGGCGGGAAGTGTGTAGTGTTAGGGGAATCATGCTCTTTTTATACCCATAAATCAGGAGTCATTAAAAACACTCTCCAAAATGATTGAGAAAATTTAGACAGAAGACAAAAAGAAAGACAAAATAACAAATCCTGGTTTCAAACCTTGTTTGATTGGAACTCATAGCTAGCTACCTTAATTACAGGTCTGGCCAGTCCTCTGCTCCTCCCCCTTCTCAGTTTACTCATCAGGCCCTGTATATTAAATTGGATAGTTCAGTTTGTAAAACAACAGATCGCTTCTGTAAAACTCATTTATATGTGGGCCCATTGCAACCCCCTACCCATAATAGATGACTCAATGCTTTGACTCATGACAACTAAAAGGAGGGAATGAAATATCTGTTAGAAAACCTACTGTGGTGACTCTGAGTATAGTGAATCCCCCATTTTGCCTCTCAATTCCCCCTCTCACTCCTCCTCCATGTGACTGCCCCAACCTTCCAGTGAGCAGTTAACCACATCCTGCTTGATAGAAAGTCCAGATAAGCTGTTCTGTAACTGCTTGGCATAAACTATTCTGTAATTGTTACTGTTCTGTTAACTGTTCTTTAACTGAACAGCCCAGATAAGCTGTTCTGTAACTGCTCAAGATAAACTGTTCTGTACCTGTTACTGTTCTAACTGTTCTGTAACTGAAATTTCCTGTAGGCACCCCAAATGACTCTGATAAAATTGTGATTTTGGCCTTTGTAAACTCCTTGCTTGCTCCATTCGGGGTTGAGAGATTCTTTCTGGCATGAGCCTCCTCTCAACTGTCAGCAATAAAGGACTCAATATTTAACTCTCAGTGTGCTGGCAACTCCTTACTCGTGGTGTAGCTACAACAATATCATACAAAACTAACCAAAGTAATGGAGAAGTAGATATAAAAATACCAGGTGAAGTGGACTGCAGAAGGGATTAAAAAGAAACATTACATGATTAGAAAAGGGCTCTTTTTCAAGACATAGCATGCTAATTGTGTATGTACCTAAGAATATTAGGAATTTATAGGAGCTATATAAGAATATACAGAAAAAATTATAAAACAAAAAAATGAGATACAAAAGTTTAGCTAGACTTTAACACTACTTCTTTAGTGGTTGATAAAAATGGGTAATAAATCAGTGAACCAATAGATAACATGAATAATACTACCATCCAAGTAAACCAAGTTGCCATTTACTGCTAACTCTACCCTCAAACTGTAGAATATACAGTCTTCTCAGTAGCACATAGAAAATTAACAAAGATAGTCCACATACTTCACCATAAAATAATCACAAAAAAATTTAAAATTGTATATATATGTATATCATACAAAGAGTATTCTTAGACCATAACAGAATCAAACTAGTCTGGATCTGCAGTCTCTTAGTCTTTCTTTTGATTGTAACTGAGGCCAAGAAGGATAGTAAGAGAAGGTACTTTTTGTAAGAAAGAAGAGATGTTGAGTCTGGGCATGGTAGCTCATGCCTATAATCCCAGCACTTTGGAAGGCTGAGGTGAGAGAAATGCCTAAGCCCATGGGTTCGAGACCAGTCAGGGCAATTTGGTGAGACCTTATCTCTACAACAAATAAAAAAAAAAAATAGCTGAGCATGGTATGTGTGTCTGTGGTTCCAGCTATTTGGAAGACTGAAGTGGAAGGATCACCTGAGCCCAGCAGGTTGAGGCTGAGTGTGCCACTGCACAACAACCTGGGTGACAGAGAGAGACTCCAACTCAAAAAAAAAACAACAAAGAAAATCAAATTAAATGAATATTTAAACTTTAATCTGAGTTTCTTTTGCAATTTCACTAAGATGTTAAAATTTTAACTTCCATAGCTTCTATTTGACAGTTTATAAACAATTTGAGTGGAGTTAGCGAAATAATATATAACACTTAATAAAAGTCATTCTAGTTTAGTTTAGAGGCCATTTCTAAAATAACAAGTATTTAATGCTTGCTTTCCTCTTCATACTATAAAAACTTCACTGTTAAATCAGTGTATCCTGAAATACGATAGTTACATACTGTATAGTTTTCTTCTCCCCACACATAAGTACCACCAATAAAATTGTTTAACAAGGTTGCAAACTAATACTTACATGGTACTAATCCTGTATTAACCCTATAGTTTCAAATAAGATAACTTTTTATTATAAAAGATTAGTGTAAAAACTATCAATAGAATATGAATATGGTTGAAGATCACATATCCATTCACTTGATATCTTTGTTCTATGCATTGTCTTATGTTCTAAAGAGTAAGATTTGTTTTCCTTTTTAACTGTGTACTTAATATGTTTACAATAAAATATCTATATAATGTTTAAAAAACTAGAAATCAATAACAAAAATCTGTGAAAAATTCTCAAATATTAAAAAAATTTAAAAATCTAATAAACAATAAATGAAAGAGGAAGTCTTAAAAAGTTTAAAAATCTTTTGAACTTAATGAAAATAAATTTTAAAAAATCAAAATTTGTAAGTTGCAACTAAAACAGTGTTTACAAGGAAATATACATATTTTAAAGAAAGATCTCAAATCAGCATTTTAGAATTCACTCTAAAAAATAAAAGAAAGGAAAATTTAGTAAAAGCAAACATAGTAAAAGAAGCAATATGGATAATAGCAGAAATCAAGTTACAAAGAATAGAAAAACAATTCAGAAAACACATGAAATTGGAAACTAGTTACTTGGGAAACATTAATAAAATTAATAAACTATTATCCAGTCTGACAAAAGTAAGGGAGAGAAACATACAAATTACCAATATTACAAATGAGAAACATCACTACAGACCACTTAAGTATTAAGGGATAATAAAAGAATATTATAAACAATTCTTTCACCATCAGTTGGAAGAAATAGACCACTAGTTTCAAATTTATAAAGTACTAAAACTAAATCTAGAAAAAAATTCTCTTTGATATTGAGAAATCTGAATATGTAGTTGAAACATACCAATATAGAAAACTCTAAGTCCAAAAGTTTTCACTGCCAAACAAGTAAAGGAATATATACACACACATTCTACATAAAATTTTCTAGGAAATTGAAAAGGAGAAAACACTTCTCAACTTATTTTATGAGGCTAGCATTTATCTCACAAATGAAAAGCTGGTTCAGTATTTGAAAATCAAAGTACATCATAATAAAAGACTAAAGCATAAACTCATTTACTCTTTTCAATAAATGTAGAACAAACATCAGACAAAATTCAATATCCTTTCATAGTAACAATCTTAGCAAAAGCTATATTTCATAACTTGATAAAGACTATCTATTAAAAGCTTATAAGTAGCATTCATTTTAGTAAAGAAAAACAAATATTTTTCCCCTAAGATGTATAATATTTCAAGGAACTCTCTCCCCTGTTCAACATCATATTGGGAATCCTAGTTTATTAGTAATTTTTTCCCACTATGTTGGTGAGGGAGGGAATCCAACTCTTAAGTAATAGGGCTAAGCAGATAAGAGGACAACAAACACTGGATAAAGAAGATTGACTGCAGTTAATTGCTGATATGGATTCATGACCCAAGGAGAGAAGAACCCTGCACATTACACAGGGTTTTACAGAGGTTGCACTTGGGAACTGAGTAAATAAACAGGGACCTTGGAGGCAGGCTTTGTGGTGATAAGAAAACACAGTGAACCCTAATTTCCATGGAAGGATATGATTGGTTGATTTGAGCTAAAACCCATTATTCAAGGATAAGCAGGCACTATGTCTGGTTCTTGTGATAAAGAGGGTTGATTGGCTAGTGAACTTTATCCACTAAAGAAAAGGCAGAGAGTTAAGTCGATTGAAGCCCTTTTGATATTACTAGATATTATTAATTGAATTGTATCTCCTCCAAAAATTTTGTTGAAGTCCCAATCTCAATATCTCAGAATGTGAATGTATTTGAAATAGGGTTTTTCTAGCTGTAAATCGTTATGTCACAATTAGATCCTACAGGAGCAACGTCCTTAAACAAATATGACTGATGTCTTTATCAGGAGAAAAGACATAGAGATAGATACACATGAATAAGATGGCCATTTAACAACTGAGATGGGAATTGCAGTGATACTCCTATAAGCCAAGGGATGCCAAGGATTGTTGATAAACTGCAGAAACTGAAAGAAGAAGAAGAAGAAAAAAAGAAACATATTATCCTCTACAAGCGTCACAGGGGAAACTGTTGTGTCAACACCTTACTTTCAGATTTCTGGTCTCCAGAACTGTGAGACAGCAAATTGCTGGTGTTTTCAGCCACCCAGTTAGTGATACTTTTTTTGTGGCAGTCCTAGGATCTAAGACATGACATAGAAGTTAATGCAGAATCCAGTATGTAGTATTAAATCTTAATTTCAGGTTTTATACTACTCGTAGCCAGTGCAATATGGAAAGAAAACAAATAAAAGAAAGAATACAAAATACACATTGGGGGAAAAAAGACATAAACTATCTCTATTAACAAGTGCCTTTTTTCCTATTTAAAAATAATTATTAAACTATAATAAAACTTCTAGAACTGAGTTTTACAAATTTTCAGGATAAACGATAGATGTAAATAGTATATATTATTTATACATATTACTAATGAAAAAACTGAATTTAAAAAAAATTTTAAAACATGGAAACAAAAAATTAAAATGTTTAGCTATAAGTCCACTCAACTATGTCCAAGACTTTCATCTGTATATTGAAAATTATAAAATTCTGAAAATCAATACAAACTTTTATGTACACATTGTTGAATTGCAAGGCATACTATTATTAAGAAGTCAATCTCTATTTGATTCATAAATTCAAGACAATCCTAATAAAAATTCCAGAAAATGTTCTGTAGATATTTACAAGATGATTCTATAATTTCATGAAAAGGTAAAGGAACTAGTATAGACAAAACACTTTTCAAAAAGAAAAAGTGGATGATTCACACTATTTAATTTCAAGACATTATAAAACTCTCGGTTATATATAAAAATACCAATGACACACATGAGAGAAACTATCCCCTTGAAATAAACCCGTGCATATAAGGACAACTGATTTCTGACAAAAGAACAAGGAAAATTCAGAGAAAAAAATAATTTTTTAAAAAATAGTACTTGAATTATTCGATAGTGCTATATGTAAAAAATATGAATGAACCTCAATCTATTTTTATAAAGTTTTCAAAAAAATCTACCCAAATTATGTCATATACCTAAATGAAAACACAAAATTATAAAACTTCTATAAGCCAATTTATAAGAAATATTTCAGTGACTTTGATTCCAAAAAAGCATTTTGGGATAGAAAATCAAAAGTAATATCTATATGAGAAAAATAAACATTTAATTCAAGTTTATCAAAATTAAAAACTACCAAGACTTAAAAATATGTATTGTCTTTAAATATATACTGTTAAGAGACCAAAAAAATGAGGAAAATTTTTGAAAATTGTATATCTAATAAAGGATTCGGATTTATAATATGTAAAGATCACTTACATTCTATAATAAAAACCAAAAGATTTGATTAAAAAAAATAGACATGACTTGAATAGACTCTTCATCAAAGACATTTTTCAGATGGCAAATAAGCATATGAGAAGATGCTCAAGATCATTACTCTTTTGGAAAGTATAAATTAAAATCACAATGTAATGCTATTTTGCATCTATTAAAATAGTTGAAGTTTAAAAACAAACAAAAATACTGAAACTGTAAGGTTCTGGGAGCATATAGAACAATTGTAATTCTGCTATGTTTCTTGAGAGAACAATATGATTTAGTCACTTTGGAAAATAATTTTGCAGTTTCTTATAAATTAAAGACATATTTAGCATAGGATCCAGCAATTCCACTCAGATGAATTTATCCAAGTGAAATAAAAAGTTATGTTTATAAAAAAATTGTGTACAGAATCTTCATAGCTGGTTGATTCAGAATCAACAAAAACTGTCAACAACTGATATACTTCAACAGGTGATTGGACTTAAAAAATAAGGATCAACCATACAATGCAATACTTCTCAATAAGAAAGAAACAAACTACTGATATATCCAATGTCACCAATCAACCTTAAATTTATTTTGCTAAATGAAAGATCCAAAAAATAACATAGTGTATATTCTCATTTAAATATTTTGTAATACACAAAACTGTGGGGATAGAAAATAGATCAGGGCTATCAGAAGTTTGGTTTTGGGGAGATCTTTTGACTACACAGGGACAAGATGAGGGGGTTTTGAGCATGGTATAACTCTTCTGTGTGGTACGTTACAGTTCTGTATGCTATAACTACTTTAAAGGGAGAGGAACAAAAAAGGAGTGGACCTAAGCAATTTTGGAAGACAGAGCTTTGGATACTGCAAGGCTAAGAGCAAAAACAATTTTGTAAAAACACTGTATTCAAATTGGTAAATTGGTCTCTCACAGAGATATATATAAGTATTCAGAAATTACTTTATACATGTAACACATAAGTATAGTCTATAGAATAATAACCACATTACTCACATTTAGAAAAATAAGCTACACATGAGCAAAAACAGAATGCTAGGATTAACCTCTGATGCTGGAGTGGAGTTTGAGGTATCAGTATGAACTCATGTTTAAGAAAATACACAAAGGCAGACAGATATATGTAGAAATTAACATGTGTCTATAAAAGAATTTGCTTACAGATACATACATTTCCAAGCTCTGTACACCAAAGGAACCTAGAAACAGTGATACGGTGGTAACAATGAGCACACTATAAGAGCAGAGCTTGGTTTATAAAGATCATTTTCCATAAAAGGAAACAGTAATCCTTGGATCAGTGTTTATTTTTGAGACTGAGGTGCAAAAAAAAAAAAAAAATTAAAAAAGAAAGTTTGGAGCTTCTTGTGATACCAGTGATTAAGAAAGTGCTTAACTACTCCTACTCAACATGGTACTGGTGGTCCTAGCAACAGCAATCAGGCAAGAGAAAAAAATTAAAGGTAATCAAATCAACAAGGAGGCAATCACACTATATCTGTATACTGACATGATTGTATGCCTAGAAAACCCTAAAGATCCCTATAAGAGGCTTCTAGAACTAATAAATGATAAATAAAATCAATGTACAAAAACCAGTAGCATTTCTATACACTAATAAAGTCAAGCTGAAATCCAATCAAGAGCTCCATTCCATTTATAGCAGACACACACAAACACACATACACAAATAATAAAATACATAGGAATACACTTAACAAAGGAGGTAAAAGATCTCTACAATGAGAACTACAAAACATTGATGAAAGAAATTGTAGACAACACAAGCAAATGACAGAACATCTCATGCTCATGGATCAGAAGAATCAATATTGTTAAGATGATCATACTGCCCAAAGCAACCTATAAATTCAAGCAATTTTAATCAAAATACCAACGTCATTTTTCACAGAACTAAAAAAAAAACCAAAAAACTAAAGTTCTTATGGTATCAAAAAAGAGTCTGAATACCCAAGCAATTCTGAATAACAATAACAAACACAGAGGCATCACATTGCCTGACTTCAAATTATACTACAAGACTATAGTAACTAAAACAGCATGGTACTGGTACAAGAATAGGTAAATGAAACAGAATAGTAGAGAACCCAGAAATAAAGTCACATGCCTACAACCAACTGATCTGTGACAAATTCCACAAAAATAAACAATGGTGAAAGCATACCATATTCAATAATGATGCTGGGAAAACTGTCTAGCTTTATGCAGAAAAGTAAAACTGGAACCCTACCTCTTACCATACACAAAAATTAACTCAGGATAGATTAAATACTTAAATGTAAGACTTGAAAATATAACAATAGTAGAAGAAAACCAGAAAACACTCTTCTGGACATTAGCCTAGGCAAATAATTTATGACAAAGATCCCAAAACAATAACAACAAAAACAAAACTAGACAAATGGGACTTCATTAAACTAGAAAGATTCTGCACAGCAAAAGAAATAATGAACAGAGTGAACAGAAAACCTATGAAATTGGAGAAAACGTGTGCAGATTATGCCTCAAAGGACTAATATCCAAAATCTAAAAATACCTCAAATAACTCAACATGAATAAAACAAACAACCTCATCAAAAAAGTGTACAAAAGACATGAATAGACTCTTCTCACAATAAGATACACAAGTGACCAACAAACACATGAAAAATGCTCAACATTATTAATCATCAGAGAAATGCAAATTAAAACCACAATGAAATATAACCTTATACCAATCAGAAAGGTTATTACTAAAAAATCAAAGAACAAGAGATGTTGGCGAGGGTGCATAGAAATGGGAACACTCATTTATAGTTGGTGGAACTGGAAACTAGTCCAGGCTCCTGGAAGATAATATGGAGAGTTCTCAAAGATCTAAAATCCTTTAAAATTATCATTAAATCCAGCAATCTTACTACTAGGTATCTACTCAAAGGAAAAGGAATCATTATATAAAAATGATGCCTGTACTTATACGTTCATTGAAGCACTATTCACAATAGCAAAATCATGGAAGCAAACCTAGTACCCATCAATGATTGACTGGATAAAGAAAATGTGGTACGTATACACCATGAAATATTACACAGTCATAAAAAGAAATGATATCATGTCCTTGCAGCAATATGGATGGAGCCGGAGAATGTCATCCTATAAGAACTAATTCAGAGAGGAAGCCAAACAGGATGTGTTCTCACTTATATGTAGGAGTAAGTGGCCACAAAGATGGAAATAATAGACACTGGAGACATTAAAAGGGGAGATGAAGGAAGAAGGGTTAGGGTTCAGAAGTTATCTATTGGGTATAATGTTCACTATTTGGGTAGGGTCATCTGAAGCCCAATTCCCACCACTACAAAATACGTTCATGCAATGAACATGCATTTGTACCCCCTGCATCTAGAATAGTTTTCAAGTATTTAAATAAATAATAGGAACATGTTGAAAAGACACAGCACCAACTAACTAAAATTACTTCTGCTCAAACCTGAAACAAAGCTGAAACAATCTGAAAAGGAAATAAATAGCAATCATATTAGAACAAAAAATAACATAAATATATATAAATCCATACTGATATAAACACTTATTTGAAAGCATTTACATTTACAAAAATAGGTTAAGTAAAAACTCTTTCTTACAGAAAAATTTCAATTAATAAATGTAGAAGAAATGAGGGAAATAGAAAATCACCATTAAAGCACTACAGTAGTAATTGGTACAAAAAAAATTTACTGATAAATGCTAAAATCAGTGGGAGAAAGTTTAACAAGAAATAGAATGTTAGTATACTCTTCAAGTTACCTCTTCCTCAAATATTCATTAATTTGAAAGAAAAGCATTTACCTTTAGAGCAGCAAAACCTGGTAAACTCCAGCTTAATCTAATGATCAATGTTAACATTATCAGTAATAAAACATATTAAGATCACATATTCCCTGATATGATACACTAGGAAAAATATAACACTTCTGTGGAGTTATTCTCCCAAACCCATAACTTGAATCTAGTTATGAGACAATAGTACAGAAATCCAAATTCAAGAATATTCTACAAAATATCTGACCAGCATATCTTGACAGCTTTAAGATCCTGACAGAGAAAAGACTGAAGAACTGTTTACAGATCAGAGAAGACTAAAGAGAAGTGGCAACTTAATGCAATATGGGAACTTAGATCGGATTCTGAAACAGAAATAAGACATACTTGAAGGAACAGCTGAACTACAACTAAAGTGTATAGTTGAGTAAACCATTCAATCAATTAAAATGTGACAGAGAGTTTCATACAAGCTAGAACATGATATTAAAAAAAAAATAAACTAAAATGCCCAGTAATAGTGGCAAAATGATCCTCCACCCTCCCCCCCGCCCCGCATCCTCTCCAGCACCTGTTGTTTTTTGAGTTATTAATAATGGCCATCCTTACTGGAGTTAGGTGGTATCTTAGTGTGGTTTTTGACTTGCATTTCATTGATGATTACTGAGGCTGAGCATTTTCTCATTAATTTGTTGGCTGCTCATATGTCTTATTTGAAATGTAAAAAAAAAAAGATTTTCATTTGAAATTTTCTAAGTAATCCTCACTCAACAGTGGGGTTTAATTTCGATACATCCCTATTCCGTTTAACTTTTAACTGTGTATACATATTTTTGTGTTATTTTTCCACTTTTATCTTCTATTTGTTGTTTTAAAAGCTAATTATATTGCAAATAAATGGTTTTGGGGACCATGGGGCAGGAGGAAGTGAATTATCTATAGAACCTTGTTTTTTGTCTCTTTCTTTCTCTTTTACATCATCTCTCAAATTAAAATTTCCTATTGTTTACAGCTTTACTTTTTTTTCAGTTATTAATTTTTTTTTCAAAATTCCTGCAAATCTTTTTTCAGGGATCCAGGCAGAAACATGAAAGAGAATTACTTACAAGCAGTGATTACAGATTATCCAAGGCTTAAATGGAGCAACAGAACAATCATTTGGTAAGAACAGAGAACTGAGCTAACACCAGTGAGCAATAAAATTTTCTCTACCTACCACTTTCAATGGGTGTGAGAAATAGTTTAACTATGAAGGCCCTTTGTGCTCTGTGAATAGGAAATACCTCCCAAAACATTACTTGAACAGAAGTCCTGATGTTTCCTAAATCACCCTCCAGCCATTGGAAATTCTCTAAAATGACTAATGTATCTGATTGCCACTTATATGAGTGGAAGTGTGTGAGAAAGCTTCCAAGAGCTTTCAAGTCATGTCAACCTAAATCTTTTCTGTGTTAGCCTTCTGCCTAGCTTTCTAAGACCCATATTTAATAGAGAAAAGCTTCCTTGGTCTACAGCTGATATCTTTAATAATATTTATAACTACAGCTACTTTCTTTTATTTGCACATATTACTTATCTACTTATCCAGGGATGCATTCTGAAGGTGAGATGTGAAAGGATGGTCATATTTTAGTTCCTATTGCTGTGGAGATTTAATATTTCTTTTTTCCTTTTTACACACTAAATACATTTTACCTTGCATGTATGGGTCCTCCATATTCAAAATCCTGCAACTATTGATTCAACCAACGGCAGGTTGAAAATGTTTGAAAAAAAAAATACAACAATAAAATAAAATACCAATTTTAAAAAGTAAAGTGTAACAGTTATTTACATAACATTTACATTGTGTTAGATATGATAAGTAACCTAAAAGTGATTTAAAGTATATAGAAAGATGAGCATAAATAATATGCAAATACTGCATTATTTTATATAAGGGACTTAAGTGTCTGCAGATTTTGGTATCCTGGGGAGTGCTAGAGCCAATCAATCTCCCATGAATACCAAGGGATAACTGTATTTGAAATGCTTTGACTTCACTTTCAATATATCCAAGTTTTTACAAAGTGTAACTTGCTCCACTAAGACATTTTTGGCTCTCTCAATGGGCAGCTGCATTTGCTGCTTCTTTGACTTATTGGTATTTTTATACAAAGCACGTGTTTCTATTGGATTATAAGTTTTTTAGTTGTAACTGTCCATATTCTATCCAACAAAGTACCATATATAACGTCTTGAATATTGCAGCAGATCAAAAGGTATTTATTGAAAATAACAAAAGTAATGTACTAGATGCACATTTCTTCTTAATGCAAATCCTTCATTAAAGAGTGTTTAGTTTTTGTCTATTTGTTGTTGTTGTTTTGATTTTGGTTGCAACTGTCCCAATTTTCTCCACCCTCTGTGCTGTATTCATACCTTGTACTATGTGACTGTGGCTGCTCCCATCAAGAGGTAGATTTTATTTTTCCCACTCCTTGAATCTAAACAGTTTTTTGAGTGCTTTGAAATATAAAATTCGGTGGAGGCGACAGTGTGCCAGTTCCTGTGCCCTAAGATAACTTGTGTGCACTTTCTCTCTCTCCCTCTCTCTCTCTCTCTCTCTCTCTCTCTCTCTCTCTCTCTCACTCTAGCTCTCACTCTGTCTTCTCTGTCTCTTTCTCAATTATCTTGTTCACTGCCTTGTGAACAAGTCCTGGGTAGACTATTGGAGAAAAGTATTCCACATGCAGAGAAAAGCTAAACCAGCGGAGGCAATAGTAGATTGACCCACCTCCAGCAGCTCCCCAGCTAACTGTAGTTGCATGAATGGGTCCAACCAAGCTCATCCCAGTCCAGCCCAACCCAGATAAACAGAAATGTCCAGCTGACTAATTGACTTGTGAGAGAAAAAAAAAAACTATTTATGTTGTGTGTTTTTGCTGTTGTTTATTACATAGCATTATTGTGGCAATAGATAACAGGCACAGAGATAGAAATTATTACTAATGTTATAATAAGTACTATATTTTATATTCATGCACATGAATTACTTCCCTTAAATGAACAACCAACTTTTTTCTTACAAACCCTCTTCTTATTATAATTCTTCAGCCAGTAAATTACTACCTTTTACTAGAAATATAACTGTGCCTCAATCAAAATACAAAACAAATGTTTTTAAAAATTTGTACTCGAAGATTTAACTCTTGGTACAAAAGTGTGAAAATATTAAATTCAATTCTCAGAATCTCCCCTCCCACTTTTTGCAATGTATTTTTCTCCAGGGTCCTTAGCTAAATTGTACATCCCCTATGCCTCTAGCATTCACAGACTAAAAGATGATGATGACACAAATGCAAACTTCTTTACACAAAGGTTCTACCAAAAGTCATAGTAATTGATTAGGTGGCATCTGCTGGCTCTGTGGTACAAGACTGCTCTCATTCATACCCTGCAGGTTTATGTCACCAGTTTTCCCAGCAAGGTACTTCTTGGACTGACCTCCTGTCTTAAAATTCATTTGAAATTCTTCACCTGACTACAAACTGTCACATGCAGTCAGATAACCCTAGCCCAGTTTTTAAAAAGAAAAATAAATCTGACAAAGATGAGGACACAGGGAAACATTCAGAACGTATTTCTCATTGTGCCACTTAGAAAAAGAACACATTCAGCTGGAGAGCAATGCTATTAGGTAGAGGTGTACAATATTGAAAGTGATTTAATAAGGTAAATGGCAGTTTGCCTTCTGTCCTTTCCCTATCTGGCTGTCAAGATTCAGATAGTGCTATCTCACCTTGTTTTGTCAAACATCCAGAAGATTTAGTAAGATTAGATCATTAATGACCCCAACTCTGGAACAATGAAAGAATATTATTCACTTCTTCTTCTCTACAAAACTGCTGTGAGGATAAATTATGTGAGTAGCCTTGAATATTAGAGGTTACAGAGTCCTAGGCATTGTTATAATTTTAAGAATAGTTGGCATTGGAGTAGCATTTTGTAGTTCTCAAATATTTTTTTCAGTGCAGTCATCTTCTTTGGTTCACACAGAAATCTGGTGAGATTGGTGAGTTAGAGAGTGAGGTGAGGGACACGAGAAGGTAAAGTTAAATTTCTGACTAAATGGTTCCCCTCTCCCTGCCCAAGTCCTCTGAGCATTAGGCTCTGATTCCACGTGAACTCCTTTGACCCACCCAGAGACAGAAGCAAAATGGAACTAGTTAATCAAGATTTCAATTTATCTTCTGGGCATTTTTTATTGAGTCTAATATATACCAGATAGTGTCCTGGGCATTTTCATATTCTATTTTGACAATGACTCTGTGAGTTTGATATCATAATTCATATTTGTGATGAGTAAACAGACTGAAAGTAAATCCTTTTTAAAAATAACTTAAATGCCAAGCAATAGAACAATACTTTAATCAATTATTTTGTCTATTTAACTCAATAAGATATTGAGAACACAAAATATTATATAATTTGACTAGGGTTAAATTAGCCTTTCATTGCTTCATAAGAACTAGCTAAACCCTTTAAGTTACATATTGCCTCCACTTGAACTAGATTGTCTCTGAAAAGATCTCTAATATACAGCTACAGATGTGGGATGTATTGTCATTTACTCCATTCTGTATTATCCCTTGATGCCTATTTTTAATTAGGATTGCTAGGAAGAAACTTGTTTGTTAAATATATAATAAATCTAAACTCTACTTTTGGAGAAAGCAAGCAAGCACACTGCCCGTACCTCTATACCTAAAGATATCTGTTAAAGGATACTGGATGCCACTAAATCACTCTAAGTCTCCTGCCTCCTCTTTCTTAAACGCAATGCCCAACATCTTCCAATGTATCTCTCTTAATCCCCTACGTAAATTTATCTATTTGTTTTTCCTATTCTAAATTGTCCATATGTTGGTGTCTCAACATACCCTGGACTTTCCTTAGGTTATTTTTCTTTATTCTTATGATGCCATCTCATCCCTACATTCAATAAAAAGCCCTAATCAAGTATGTCAGTGCATGTGAACAGCCCATTCTCCTTACGCTGATTGTACTGGTTTTTGTTGTTGTTGTTGTTGTTTTTTAAGTTTTAAAGCAAGGTTTATTAGAGAAAGAAGAGAGAAGAGAAAGGGAGACATGCTAGAGCTGGTATGGGTGAGAAAAAATGCCTCTTGTACTTTCATGGCACTTAACTGCATGCGACCTGGTACTGGTTTTTATTTTGTGCCTGACCCATATCAGCATGTAGGTTCTTATTAATAACAATAATAATTAAACTCAAGTTTAATGGGTCTCTGGCATATAATATGAATTCAAAAAATAGTATGTAACTTTTTCTTTTGCTAAACATATTATGTACACTATTTCCTGTAATCCAAGAAAGATTAAGTTATATTCTATTTTAAAAATGAGAAAACAGAATATAAGGAAGATTTTAAAAACCTGCCCAAGAATACATAGCTGATGGTCAAGGAGGTTGATATTAAATATCAAATATATTTAATTTCAAAACTATCTTTCTGGTTGTCTTACTGTACTTCCTCAAATGTAGAAAAAGCTCCTTATACTTATCTGAATATTCAATGGCTAGCATAGTAATTCACATATAGTCTATTCTCAATAAATAATAATACAAATTTTAAATAAATATTTGTCTATTCCACTGAGAAAAGAAAATTTTACTATGGTCAATATCCCATTTTCCTAATAATACCCTAATATTTAAGAAAGCAGCATAATGTCCCCCAAAATGAATAGCTGTATAAGCATACCCAATAATTTCTTATTTGGTACCTTGTCCCAAAGAACTAACACTAATTAAGGAAAATAAAATTATAGGGGAAAAATCTTTATCTTAGCACTATTTAATTTTGAAATATTGAAGCATCCCATTCAACAGAATAATTTTACAGATTTAAATGTCATTTACAAAATAGATAAAAATAACATTAAAAATGGGATAACGTTGATGCCTTTACTATTGGGAATATATATATATATATATATATTTCTGAGTTGGAGTCTCACTCTGTTGCCCAGACTGGAGTGCAGTGGCAGCTCCCAGCCACCGCAGCCTCGGCCTGCTGGGTTCCGGCGATCCTTCCGCCTCGGCCTTCCAAGTAGCTGGAACTACAGGCGCGCGCTACCACGTCCGGCCAATTTTTTGGTTTATTGTAGAGATGAGGTCTCACCAAGTTGCCCAGGCGGGTCTCGAACCCTCAGGCTCAGGCAATTCACTTACCTCGGCCTCCCAAAGCACGGAATTACAGGCTGAGCCACCAAGCCCGGCTTGGAAAAAATATATATATATATATTTTTAAAGATTCAGTAATAAACTAAGTTAAAATCAAAGGTCTTCCAAGCCTATCACTACCTTCCAATACAAATGTTTTGTCATATGCCCCAGTGTCATTGGAGTTTGTGCACCAACTTTTACGCTGAGCAGTCACCAAGTAAGGACCCAGTTCCAGACCGTCCCTCTTTTAAACTGTGTGCACTAACAACCAATTAACTCCCTACTCTAGACATTAAAAATTAAACTATGGCACTCATTCTGATGATACCATTTACTTGGCAGTTTTGTATATTATCTCTTTGATTTTTCTCAATGACTCTGTAAGGTATTTATGAAAGAGACATTTCAAATTTCTTACGGGAGCACAATAATTCTGCATTTCTAACCTCTATGCAATTAGATGGAAGCAATGTGACTGAATTTTGGCCAAGAGAAGTTAGCAAAGGGATGATGTATGTCACTTATTAACTTGGCCATAAAACATCTGTCACAATCCTCTGTGTTCTCTGTCCTTTACCTGTGAAAGCTAAAAGCTAAGCACTCTAAGATAGCATAGTGATAAGAGCGAGGGAGGAAGGATCCCTGAATCCATCACTTAGACGAGAGCCACTGGGAGTGCCATCGAATGAAGGATAACTGATTCAAATTTTGTGTGAAAGGAAATAAACATTCAGAATATTGAGATTTCAGGGTTTTTTTTTTTCCCTGCAACTTGTGCGAGTGCGCATAGAAATGGTAAATCTAGAATAAGAACAGAATCAATTTGTCTTCAAAGCTTGTGAGTGTTCCATTGTGAAAATCAGTACAGTTACTTTAGTTACAAAAGTGTGTATTTTGTCATTTATAACAATAAACTTGGTAAAAATTAGAAGCCTACAGCCGGGCTCGGCGGCTCAGCCTGTTATCCCGCGCCTTGGGAGGCTGAGGTGAGTGAATTGCTTGAGCCCGCGGGTTCGAGACCCGCCTGGGCAACTTGGCGAGCCCTCATCTCTACAATAAATTAAAAAAAAAATTAGCCAGGCGTGGTAGTGCGCGCCTGTAATTCCGGCTACTTGGAAGGCTGAGGCGGAAGAATCGCCGGAGCCCAGCAGGTCGAGGCTGCGGTGGCCGGGAGCGGCCACTGCACTCCAGTCTGGGCGACAGAGCGAGACTCCAACTCAAAAAAAAAAAAAAAAAAAAAAAAATTAGAAGCTTAGTTAATAGTAAAATGATAAATATATTGTGTTATAACTAAAATATGACATGGTGGTAAATCATAAAAATCAGATTTTAAAGAATATTTTATAAAAATAACAATGTTCATAGGAAAAATGGAAAACAAAATGTTTACATATTTATATTCTCTCTATATAGAAGATAAATATATAATATACTTTCTAGCTTTAGTTTAAATATATATGACAGTAAAAATCTTGAAATGAAATCTAATCTAAACAAATTAAAATGTTTACAGGGGTTTCCTCCAAAAGTGGTAGTAGGGGGGGTTCTTTTTTTTTTTTCTTTTATTTATTACATATTTTTCAATTTTTCTGAAGGATGTATTATTTTTACACCAAAAATATATATTACATGAAAGACAGACAATTTATACTCCTTTTTGTCTCATGGCAGCACTGGAATCAAAGTTCCATTCCTGATCCTGTGTGACTCAGAAACACCTGTGTGTGTGTGGGAAGGGCAGGTTTTTTCATTGTCGGCAGCGGCCATATTTGCAGCTGGTAATTTTTCTTTTAATAAAAAATTAATAACTTTTCTTCTGTACTGAGACATCTTTCTAAATAGTTCATGATGTGTGTCATTAATATCTTTTATTGCTGTAACTTCATTGAACCAAAATGGATAGCTGTTAGTTTAATGTATTCAATATGCACATTTTTTTGCCAAATGGTTGTTACTCTATCAGTATATATATATATATATATATATTATTTGGATACTTGTAATTTTCAATACTGCCTAGAATGTTATATAAGCCTTCTCAAAACTCCTGGAATGATTTAATTTCTGTATAAAACATTGTAGGCAACTTTAGTGCTGACAAACTTTCCCAGGCAAAAGCTCTACAGCAAATCCGTCAAAACTAATCCAAGGTTCATTAATCACTTAATATGCAGAACAAGCATTCCTCTCCTGCATTCTACAGATGATAGTTGAAAGGGTGTTTCTGCTGTTCTCAGTGCCTGATTCCTGAGACTAAGGAAGAATACAATATTTCTCTAGTTAGCAGGCAAAAAAAAAAAACAAAAACAAAAAACAAAACAACAAAGAAAGTTATTTAGGTAGGTTTTTTTAAAAAAAGTCTATTATTCATGTTAATAATCTGATAATATGTGACTCTTTTTTATAATATGAAACTAACTTTTGTTTTTATTTTACTCTCTTTAGAAGTACTTGCTTTTAAAACCAAAATGTAATCAATAAATACCAAACATGAAATTTATCATCAAAGGTTCTTTTTAGAGGTATGGAGGTATTAATAACTTGTATTCAACCAAGAGTCATTTTAGGATGTTTTTAGAAATCATTCCTCAATTCTTTGATCAAAATTCTGAAAGATTTGAGGTGTAAACTAAAGGCACAGGACTGCTGTTCTTAGTACTATTTCTATTAGCACTCTATATCTAATGATTCATTTACTTCTATGTTTGGCAGTTGGTGCTTTAAGCAGAGATTACTTCTCCAATGGTGCATTTTGTAGTTAGTTCAGTACCATCATTTTTAAAGCCTATAATTCAAATGTTTTATGCTCTTCACAATAAGAATTTTGGGAAAGTATCAAGTTTTGTTTTTATTGATTGAAACAAAATAGACTGAGACCCATTAGCTTTGATTCCTTCTAGTTATCTATCTTCCTCTTCTTACCTTCACCCTAACATCCTTTCAAGGTTTGTCTTTATTTCTAACATTTGTATTCTCAGTAAATTGTTTTTTTTTTTACTCTTTACAGGCTAATTTCTTTCCTCCTTGTACACTAAACTCATGTGTGAGAAGATAGACTTTATTCCTTTAGGTAGAAGCCATACTTGTTTTGACTGGTAGAAAACTATTCTTAAAATGATGGCCAGTCTTGAGTACAAGTGACCAGTAGTTTAAGTTTAGACTATAAAAACCATGTTTGTGTCTGGCCTCCAGCATGTGATAACAAAGTGGGATCTAGTAGTTATTTAACATCTTTGAGCTTCAGCTTTTTTATAAACTGTAGGTTATAACAACACTCATGTTATAGGGTTATTCAGATAAATGAAATAATACAAAATAGTACTTCTTTGCCACAGATGGGCTAGTAAAATCTACAAAACTAATTTTTTATTGTTTTCTTTGGTTCACATAACAGTTTGTCTCCTGTGTCAGTTCCTTCTTTGAATACTGCATTCTTTTGACTACATTATAACAAATGAATTGATCTAAGTATGTAATACATCTATTTGAAATTTTTTTCACAGCCATTACTTCCTTTCAAAGAAATACATGTTAATAATAAATTGTTAATAATCCATACAATTTTGAGAATTCATAAGTGACATCTTGTGGAGTTATCAGTAAATTTGATGATATGATAATTAATGAATATTTTTAGTTGATTAATTTCAAGCTGACTGGATTTTGCTGCATCAATAATCCTACTAAATTCTATTCTCCAGACCAAATTAGCAGCCCAGAATATATTGTTTTAGTCAAATCATGAGGAGGATTAAATTCAATTAAAACTTTGGCACATGACATCTTAGGTGAATCAAATAGCTACCCTGTCTTCCTTCTGCATTAATTAATCTCTTCTAGGTTTTGAGAAAGGTGCATACAGAGGTTGCTTTGCATTAGCAATGAATAAAGAAAGTTTCTAGTGAACATTAGTTGTGCAGAAATAGATATTTCATCAAATAGTGTCCTGTTAAAAAATGAATGTGAAAACTACAGTAGGTTTAAAAACATTGAACAGAATTTTGTTTTGTTTTGACTCCAAAGCTATTCATCATCTTTAATTTATAAATAGAATTGTGACTTACATTAAAAAGACTTTATTATTCATCTTTTGCAAATTTTTACTTTATATCTTCCAGAAATAGTATATTTTCAAATACCTGAGTATATGTGATCATTAAAAACATGTATTGAAGTCTTCGTATGTGGCTATACTCTTTTCAGTGCTGTCATTTCAATGATGAACAAGAAAGGAAGACTATCTGCTCACAGATAAACCAATGGGGGTGAAAAGAAGTTAACATGTATTGCAAATGGACAAAATCCTTTTGAAGAATGCTGAGTACTAAGAAATACAGGCAATAGTAAAATTGAATCTATAGTAACTGAAAGTGATAGAAGACAGGAAGACTTGTACAAGTTGATTTAAAAAGGATATACCATTTTGGGCTGAGCCCAAGTGGGGAAAAGGACTCTATTATGTTATGATCTAGCCGAAGAGTATTCTAGGCAGAAATATACAACACATTCAAAGATCTTTGTGTTATAAAAATTTAATATAATTATATGCAAGATAACTACAATAAATAAGGAATTCTCTTGCTAGCAATACCGTGAGCCTGTAGTACACATATATAGTCTTTGAAACTTTTTTTTAACCTATATTCCTTCATTAAATTATGTAAATAGAGAGAAATTTTATGCTTTTTGGTCAGAGTTGATTATACATATAATGAGTACCTGGCCAAGATGGTCCAGTATAAAGCTTGGACTTTGATTTTATTTAAATTGAAAGGCCAGGAAATTCCATGTAAGTGTAATTAGGCCCTTGATCTGAAAGGCTAAGTATAGATAGCACATGAAACACCATTTATATTTTAGGTCACAGTGAGCTATTCTTCCAGTTCTGTATATTTAAGACCTGAAGTACTGATACTCTGACATAAAATGTTTTAAAATTGATATACCAAAAAAAAAAAAATGATCTTGGGGAAGTAGTGAGTAGAATGGTGGTTACCAAAGGTTGAGAAAGAGGGAGAAATGAAGAGAAATTAGTTAATGGGTGTAAAAAATATAGTTAGGTAGTAGATATAAGATCTAGTGACATAAGGATTTTTTTAAATTTTAATTGTAAAAGACAATTGAAACTAACCTTAATAAAGAGATCTAAAAAAAAAAATACATTGGCAAAAGCATGTAAAACTAGATTTTTGAACTACAACAGTCTTGAAAAACAGAAAATCAGCATCACTGATGTCTTAATCTTTTTTAAAATGACATCAAATTTTTTCAGAAAATCTGATGTCCTATAGGAGACACATTAGGTTCTGGTGGTCTTGTTCAAATTTTCTAACCCTTAAAATTAGGGATCTATTGTTCTCAGCTGGTCTTTACCACATTCTCTTTTTGCATATCATATAAAATTGGTATTTTATATTCTAATATACAGGATTATTATTGGGTAATATCTTAAGCCAAGTTATACACAGAACAACTTTCTTATGCACATTTCATCCTTGTTTGTCTTTCATTCATGTACTTATTACTGTCTCAAAAAGAATTTATTAGCTTTTCAAGGTCACATGGAAAAGGTAAAGAACTTTAGAAAAAGACGCAGGGTTGTCTTTCCAGAAAGGAATATGAGTTGGACAGGCCCTTTATATTTCATGGATACAATATTATTGCATACCTCCATTTTGTGATTGTGGAATAGTCCAAATGTCCGGACAATAAAAGTAAAAACTACTTTTCATTAAATTTATACTGAATCGTGTTTATATAATTTGTAGTATCTAATAAACTTAAGTCTTCACTTGCCTAGTGTATATAAGCATCTATCCTGTTTTTTTTTTTTTTTTTTTAGTTGGAGTCTCATTCTCTCCCAGACTGGAGTGCAGTGGCCGCTCCCAGCCACCACAGCCTCGACCTGCTGGGCTCAGGCGATCCTTCTGCCTCAACCTTCCAAGTAGCTGTAACTACAGGCGAGCGCTACCATGCCCGGCTAATTTTTTATTTATTGTAGAGATGAGGTCTCGCCAAGTTGTCCAGGCGGGTCTCGAACCTGCGGGCTCAGGCAATCCACTCACCTCAGCCTCCCCAAGCAAGGGATTACAGGCTGAGCCACCGAGCCCAGTTTATCCTATTCTTTATTTATTAACTTAGTAAAATAATTTAATTTACTTTCTCAGAATATTTTGAAAGTAATTAGACAATAGGATATGAAAATATGTATTTCTTTTTGTGCAAGTTCTTAATATTCAAACATAGAGGCATATTTCATTTGGTTGAAATATGTTTCTGAACAGTTGTCTATAAATCAAATTTCTACATATTAAAATTGATTTTCTTATTGACTTTCATTATAAACTGAGATATCCCTAGAGATATATTCCTCTAGGGAAGTTAAAATAAACTTACCCTAAAATGTATTAGAATGACATTCAAAACTGCTGCAAAAATGACGCTGACATTAAAAAAAAAAAACACTTTAATTTTTATGTTATTTAAAATATTAGCCCAAAGAAAAATATTTACTTAGAGTGTGATTTCTGCAATTCCACACCTTAAACACTGGAGAGTAAAAACTATATAAGCCATCTTGCAAAAAATATGAAATCATTTTAAAAAATTTTCCCAGCCTTCTTCCTCTCTGTTCTATTATAAAATAATAACAAGAAGAATAAATGCAAATATATTTGGTGCAAAGACTCCATAAAAACTAGAAAAATATGGTAAACTGGAATAAATTGAGATTCTGAAAGAACTCATTCAAATACAAGCCAACAGTGGAAGCACGCTCAAAATGATGTCTAATTATTGTCAAATAATATATTAGGGGAAAACTCCCAAACCAGAATCTATTTATAAAAAGTTGTGTATTTATTCTTACATATTTTAACTTCAGTCACCTTCAAAGTACTCTCTTTTTGATGCAGTACATCTATCAAGACACTTTTTCACTGCTCAAAATAATATTTAAACTCGTCCACTTTGATGCCTTTTGGCGTTTCTACCATTTTTTTGTTTCAGCTCTTCCACATTGGCCAAATGTTTGCCTTTGAGAATTTTTTTTTTTTAATCCAAAGAAACCAAAAATTTCACTTGGGACGAGACTGAGTGAATAGGGAAGGTGAGGCATGGGGATCATACCACTGGGGTTCAGGACCAATGCAGCCTCTCACAAAAATGCTAGCTGGAACACGGATGCCAATGGGTTCCTAGAACACTTACCTAGCTGAGGGAACCTGTGTTACGAGGGACCTGCCCTCTAAAAAATAATTCCATTTTTTTTCAGGGTTCCTTTGTGTAACAGTTTGTATCCTCGCAAAAATGAGGATCTCATAATACAAGTGTCAGCCACTTTCAACTGCTCCCTAATTCTGGGCAAACCAAAGATGTCACTGAACCACAGTTATCTTGTCATTAAATACAAAATTTTTATTAAGGAAAAAAAAGAG
Organism: Tarsius wallacei; assembly: GCA_963574415.1. Lineage (NCBI taxonomy): Eukaryota > Metazoa > Chordata > Mammalia > Primates > Tarsiidae > Tarsius > Tarsius wallacei. Next base: position 31,619 of record CAUYQG010252810.1, read on the forward strand.
CAGTGAAGGAAAAAAAAGGAGTAATATTTATTGAATATCTATAATAGCAGTGCTAGATTTTTCACACATGTCATTTCATATAATTCGTATCACAGCCCTTTTGGGGAGTTTTTATTTTTCCCATTTGCTGTGAGAAAACCAAAGCTATCTGACAAAACCAAATAGTCAGAATATACATTATCTACTATCAGACTACATATTCTACATTCTTTCCATAAGAGGGGTGTTGTGCATGGTGCCGTGCTAGGTGTTAGGCAAACATTAGTTCCTCATCATTGCACTGTGAGAAAATTGAGACAAAGCTGGGTTACTAAGCATGTCTATGGCCACAATACTAGATTGCTTTTTTTTTGTCTTCTCTTTTTTAAAATTTTTGATGTTTGCCTGGGTGCCTTATGTAAAGGATTTTCCTTCAACAGCCATCTGGCAGTTCAAAACTTGTTGATTCTGTGATTCAAATTAAGTAGAGGGATAACATTTAATGAAATTTATAGGAGAAAAAATGTTTACAAAATAAAATATTAGAAGTTTTAAAATAAATTTTTTAAGATATAAAGTAAATATATATTTCGGGGCATTGAGATTTATACACTCATACATACATTGCTGTTATTAATTAAGTTCACTAGAAATAGTGACAATTTGGCTTTATGCTGTCAATAATTTGTGATTTTCTTGGTTGCAAATTGCTCCTTAAAAAGCATTGCACATATTTTTTAAGAATGCTTTTAGAGTTTTATGTGTATTATTCAAAAATAATAAGCAAAATATGTTCTAAGTGTTTTAACTACTAAAAAAATTGGTTAGGCCATATACTGGAGGCAGTTTTAAGGCAAAAAATTTTAAATACTTTAATGTAGTAGATAGAAATTATGTACTCATTCTACTAGGGAAAACCAAAAAGGGTTACAAATACTCATCTCTATTGGAAAAGGATGGCTAGATGTGGTATCTTAGTAGAATATATATTTTTAAATTTGTCATGTGATAAAAAAATGAATCATTGTGGAAGTCAAGTTTATGGTCCAGGTTCATGGAAAGTCCAAAACAACGAAAAAAAAAAACAACAAAAATTTTTTAAAACTTCAATTTTCCTGATATGCAAACTAGTTTTCTCCACTAGATCATAGTACCTCAGAGATTATTTCCCAATGTACCTTCTATCTTCCATTTGGGAGAGAAACATACACTGTAGTCATTCCATATTCTAGAATTCTTCAGAAATAGGTTATCTGAGATTATTTTAGGTTTACTGTTCTCATCCTCACAATATATTTAATAGAAAACGAGAAAAGTATGATTTAAATTTTACATTCATTCCAAAATAAATATTTTTTCAGTAATAATCATATAAAATAAAAATGTCACTAATTTGTGCACATTAATGATGTAACCAAAAACGTTTCAATTTTACATTTACGTTACATTGGTTAAAATGTCAGAGAACATATTGCCCTATATTTTTTGATAACATTATGAAAAATACTTCCACTCCAAAACAACTAATATTCTGGGTAATTAAGAAAGCAATAAAAATGCATTCCTGAACTGGCATGAAATTCACAAAGGAAAGGGGAAACTAGACATTTTATGAGATAGCTAGTGCCAAAGTTGCCTTTACTACTAAAAGTTTCTGCCAAGTTTGAATCAAAGAATGTATGCCCTGAATTTAAGGTTCGTAAATAAAAGACAAAACTGTAGATACAACCAATGTGGAGGATGTTTTAGAAAATTCAGAATACACTGCAATGTAATAGGTAATATAGAAAGAAATCTTGCTATGGAGAGTGCAACGCCAAAAGACCTTCCTGTGTCAAAGCTGGCGCTCGAGTAGAAGGGAAAGTTATATATCTCCATTGAGAACTCATAACCACAAGCGTTGCAGGCCTTTGTAATTAAAATTAAAACTTTTATTGTCATAGAAACCTCAAAAGGGTATTTTAACTTAAAGCAATACCAGGGTAGTGGAGCCTGCAGATACATGAGAGTTTTAAGGAAAGAAAACACAATTCTCTTTTAAAAAGTATCTTCAATAAAATTTTAAAGTTAATGATCAACTTTCAGAAATCAAAAACGTGCCCTGAGGATAGATCAATAGGGAAACAACGTGAACAAAAATAAACACATGTAATTCAACTATTTGAGTTATCAGATTCAGAGTTTAAGATTACAATATGTGTATATGTCAGATTTAAAGAAATGAAAGAAAAGCTTGTAAATATAAAAACAGAAAAAAAATTAAAGTATATCAGGCATGCAGATATTGGTTTCCGATACCATTTTTTAGTAAAAGAAACTTGGGCTCCTTGGGAAAAATGACTGATTCTAGGCTGAGACTCTAAGTATACAAGACACATCTAGAATATCTTGTAGTTCTGAAAAGTAAGAAAGTTTTAAAAACAGACAAAAATAATCAAATAAATGATACAAAACCTAAAATGATGAATGGGGGTACAACATGGAAAATGAAAAAGTGTAAATTTAAGGTAGAGAAACCTGATAAATGCTACCTTTATCAGGTTTCAAAACAAATGATCTTCAAGGAATAAGTATATTAAATTATCTAACTATGATTGTAGATTTATCTCTTATTTTAGGTTTTCTTATTCTTTCTTATTTATACATGTTTAAACTTGTTATTGATTGGATAAAAGTATAGCGATCTTATAAGCTCCTGATATGTTTCTTTTTAACATTTCTCTTTGACCCTAGAAATATCTCTTGATTTAAATTTTTTTTGTTTCATATTTGAATAACTAAGTCAATCTTATTTTGAGGCAAAACTTTCATGTCATATCTTATTTCATTATATCTATCTATCCATCCATTTATCCTCCATCTAACATCTATCTACCTATCAATCTAACTCCAAATATCTGTATAACTACTATTGGTGATGTAGTTATTTCTCACACACTATGACAATTGTACTATTTTTACCTGGAGTATTATTCCATTCATTTTTTAAAATAATTACTGATATGTTTGTGTTTATTCATTTCCAATTTGACTTGTAGCTTTATATTCTTTCTCTCTCTCGCTCTCTCTCTTTTTTTTTTTAACTTTCTTATGTTTTTGGGTTAATCAAATAGAACACTTTTTTCCTCTACTACCTAATTAGTTGTTTAACTTTCACTATTGTTTCAATTATTACCCTAGAACTTTGCTGTCCAAAATGGTAACCAGTACCTATGCATGTCTTATTACATTTAAATTTGATTAAAATTGAATGAAACTAGAAAGTTAATTAACAAAAAAAATCATATTTCAAGTGTTTGCTGTGGTGAGGTTACCATATAGAACAACGCAGATATAGAACATTTTTATGATCAAAAAAAATATTGTCTTAGTTCATTTTCTGCTGTTATAACAGAATATCACAGACTGGGTAATTTTTAAAGAAAAAAAGTTTATTTGGCTCACAGTTTTGGATGCTAGGAAGTCCAAGAGAATGGTGCCAGCATTTGGTGAGGGCAGAAAAGTGAAGGAAAAGGTAGTGCCTATGAGAAAGAGCTCACGTTAATAGCAAACCAGTCCTCTGATAACTAACCCACTCCTGCAATAAGAGCATTAACTCATTCATGAGGGTAGAGCTCTAACGACACAATTGCCTCTCAAAAGCTTCACCTCTTAATACCATTACAATGGCAGCAAGTTTTCAACACATAAATTTTGAGGGATACATTCAAATTATAGCAGATATACACAGGTTGAGAATTTCTTATTCAAATGCTTGGGATCAGAAGTGCTTTGAATTTTGAATTGTTTTAGATTTGAGAATATTATCATATACATAATGAGAAATCTTGAGGATGAAGCCCAAATCTAAACACAAAATTTGTTTTGGCTTTATATACATGGCTTTATACACATAGCTTAATGTAATCTTATATAATACCTTTAATAATATGGTGCATGAAACAAAGTTGTGTATATTGAGTCATCAGAAAGCAAATGTGTCACTGTCTCAGGCACCCACATGAACAATCTGTGGTTGTTTGCATCACCGTCATTCTTGACTCTGAGTTTATATGCCATGAAGAAGCAATTATTTTTTTACACTTATTCACACAAAATTTCCTATCACTAAAAAAATTATGATATATCACTACTACAATGGAAAATAATGTGTTTCAAGATAAGTAAGTAGCACAGTAGCATCACCAGTTAAACAACAAGAGCAATAGACAATAGCAGACTTACAATCTTCACTACAGTGTTGTGTTTTAATTAAAGGCCACATAACATTGTATTTTATTTTATTTTTACATTATGAGAAACATTAGAAGTAGTTGAAAGTCAAAGAAGTGGGTCATCTAGGGATGAAGAAGCATTCTGCTGGATGATTTTTTAAAATGTTTCCTCTAAAGTTATCTGCCTCATTAACAAATGGTTTTTGACTTATAAGTCTCTTTGATTTTATAAACTGACATGATTTCTTGTTCTGTTATGAATGCACTTTCCTATAGTCCATCACACATTGTCACTATGTCTTCTATAGCCACTTTTTCTGTGGTGTTAACATCTTCATCATCGCTATTATCATAATCACCCTGATTCAAAATCATTTCAGCTGCTTCACCACTGGTCAATGAATGAACAACCAGAGCCACGTTATTCGTGTTAAAAACTTCTTTCTGGTCAGTGTGGTAGGCTCATGCCTGTAATCCCAACTCTTTGGAAGGCCAAGGCAGAAATATGGTTTGAGATCAGGGATTCAAGCCTAGCCTAGGCAACATAGTAAAAACAATTTAAAAAATTAGCTGGGCATGTTGGCACACGCCTGCAGTCCCAGCTACTCAGCAGGCAGAGGCAGAGGGATTACCTGAGCCCAGGAAGTCAATGGTATGGGAGCCATTATTGTGCCACTGCACTCCAGCCTGGGCATCAGAGTGAGACTCTGACCACAAAAAGAAGGAAAGGAAAAAAAAAACTTATTTGTTATCCACTTCTTATTGATGACTTCCGAAAAGTATACTTTGCATATGTAAGAGGGTCAGACATCATTTTTTTCTCATTTGACAAACAGTCCTTCAAAGACACTCTCTTGCTCATCATCATCACTGAACATAGTTGCAGGTGAGGGGTTGTGTCAAGCATGCACAACCGTTTTTAGCCACTGTTGTTTCAAAAGCATTGGTAACAGCATACATGGCATTCTTCATGCTAAACTTTTGAAAATCTCCTGCACCCACAACCCTTGCACTGCTGCTAGCATGCTGTTCAAGATACCTTAGTTACATGGCCAGGTTAATGAAGTCACATTTGAAAGAAATAACATTGCATAAATATTATTTTTAATTATAAATTAAGCTGGAAAATGAACAGAACAGTTGTCAAGAAATAACAGAATCTTGCAGTTGTCATTCGGTTCAGCTTCTCTGCAGTGAAGATGAGCCACTGGCACAAAATGTTTGTGAAAGCAATAAAAGATGTCTCTGGTGATCCATGCCTTTTTGTTGTAATAGCATAGTAATGGACTGTTGAGAAATTCACTCACTGAAAACAGCAAGAACAGAAGCTGTTGCCGATCTCAGCAAGTTTACACTTATGCATACCTGTTTCTGTGCCCTTGGCAACCTTAATTCCTGCAGGGGCTGTCTTATCGTTGTAGTTGGTGACTTTCTGGGGCAATAATACCAAAATAGTAATGTCTCTTCAGCATTACAGGCTTGTTCTGGCATCAGATTTGTATCAACCATGATCTTGACAAACTCATTGATAAATTTTTTTCACTGCTTCATGATCAACAGATGTTTTATCACCCCAAATTTTTTAAAATTTAAAACTTTGTTTTACCTTAAATTTCTGCAAAGAGCTTGTTGAATATTCACATTTCCTTTCAATTTTAAGTTCATCGTGATCAATCTTTGTTTGCTTCATGATTAGCATACCATCAGGTGGTATGTGTTCAGCACAGTACTGGCAGATTCATTCTTTCAATACACAATCAAGATCTTCATTTTTAGATGTATGTACTTTTTACCTATTTTTGTTAACTTCTGTTCATTATTTTCAGCATAGAATTTCAACAGTGTATCTTTCTTTTTCTTTAGGTCCTATATAGTGGTGCTTCCTACACCATACTCTTCCATAAGGCATTTTATTCTTACAAAATTGTCCACTTTCTCCAATAGCTTGACTTTCTATGCTATAAACGTAAATGCTTATTCTTGCTTACCATTGTTATCGTAAGGAGTATCTTCAGGAATTTTTAACATTTTCAACAATATTCTTATGCCTCAGAGCAAATAATAAGCCACCCCCCCCACAAAAAAAAAAAAAAAACAGTGAGAATGCACATTGGTGTAGGCTCCGTATGCAGCATTGTGGGAAACCTGTCATTGGTGTATCCAGCGTGCACATGAGTCTCCTTATGACCCTTTTTTTTGGCCAGCTTACACAGGTGAATCTGGGCATGCACAAAAAAGATATATTGCATCCAAAGCTGTAAGCATCTTGTATCCCCATTAATGATGCTGAATAAATTGCATGTTGTTCACTTAGGTTTTGACTGTGACTTGTCACAAGAGAGATGTTCAGGTCATGTGAGGAATTTTCCACTTGTGACATCAAGTCAGCAAACAAAAATTTTGGATTTTTGCACGTTTTGAATTTTGGAGTTTTGAATTTGAGTTGCTCAACCTGTAATATGAAGTCCCATCATAAAGATTTGGATATGTATCATTGTCAAATATTAGTTCTCTTAACAAATTAGTTCCCTTTACACTCTTCTGATAATGCAACATACTTGGAAAAATGTTAACTCCATTTATATTTTTTATATCTTATATAATTGTTTTCATGCTCTTTGAATTCTGCTTATACATTTGCCTCAAGTCAATACTCAGACTTTTGTGTAGTAAATATTTATTTTGGTTTATTCTTTCTCAAACTCTTCTTTCCTTCCTTTATTTCTTTGGTTATAACTGAAATTATTTTCCTTCTCCTTTTGGTTTACTTTTAGAGTAGGGCTTTTTAGTGATGCATAATTTCAGTTTCTGGTTGCCATTAGTATTGAGTGATCTGTTTACTAAGAATAAAAAATTAACTTCATAAGGTAAACTCTAAACAATAAAATCTGCAGGAGTTGCATTAATATAAGAAAATACAGACACTAAAACAATTTTTAGTGAAGGTAAAACATAACCTAGGACATACCATTCCATTTTTAAGTACATAAAGTATTTTCTGTAAGCACTATCCCTAACAACACAAATATGGAAAAAATAGGTATTTTATCTATTATATAGTAGAATAAAAAAAGGTGAGTCTTGTTTATATAATAGAACACTATTTGCTATTTGCTACCACACCAGGTGGGATGAACTAAACATATTAAAACACAATTATGAGAAAAAATACAAAAGAATGCATATAGTGAGATTCAGTTTATATAATGCTTATTCAGGAAAAAATAATAAATATTTTAGGATGATGATGTAATCAGGAGTGAAGTGTTCCATGAAAACCATCCAAAGTAACAGAAATTTCTGCTTCTTATTTGAGTGGCGTCCCATTCAGCTGCTCGTTTTATTACTAATCTACTTTTTAATATTCATGATCTTTCTCTGTATTGTCTAGTTAAAATGTAATAACATATAAATTCATACACATCCTGTGTTTTTTTTGTTTTTGTTTTTTTTTTTTTTGAGTTGGAGTCTCATCTCACTCTGTCGCCGAAACTGGAGTGCAGTGGTCGCTCCCGGCCACCTCAGCCTCGACCTGCTGGGCTCCGGCGATCCTTCTGCTTCAGCCTTCCAAGTGGCTGGAACTACAGGCGCGTGCTACCACGCCCGGCTAATTTTTTGATTTATTGTAGAGATGAGGTCTCGCTTGCCCAGGCAGGTCTCGAACCCACCGGCTCAGGCAATCCACTCACCTCAGCCTCCCAAGGCGCGGGATTACAGGCTGAACCACCGAGCCCCGCTGTTTTTTTTATGTTAAAGGGCAAACAAGAATATTGCTTTTTCATTTAATCAACAATCTAAAAGTTTCTCTCAGTAATGACTCAGTTTAATATTTCCTACTACAGATCACTCCACCATACAGCAAATGCTATTCAAAAAGAACTTAAAGTGGTGTCCCTGTACAATAATTGTGTCCTGCAATTACTCTTTTAGAAATTTCATTAATAGATCTTCCTTTAAGTTAAGCCTGTAGATGAAATTTTCTTTAGGATTTGAGACTTCAACAGGTGCTTAAGTATGTTTTCCTTAAGTATACATGTATATGTATTTATTTTTCATTAACCACTAGTAATTATTGCCTTTGCAAATATTCCACAGAATTATATTTAGCCTCTTAATAGCATGCACTGGAAAATTTTGTAAGAATTTCTTCTAAAAAAATTCACAAATTTCTAAATATATTGTTTCAACGTATTTATTCTCTGGCTATGATTATTTTATATGTTCATAATTATTTATAGTTTTATTAAAAATTAAACTAACAGCCCAAAGAAAAATTGCAGGACATGGAATTATGTGAATTTATAATTTTGCTAATTAGACAGTTGAAAATAATCACAATTTAAACTTTCAGTTTAATATGACAGACAAAATGTTCTGGTTTTTAAAATTTTTAATTTATTGTAGAGACAAGATTGTGCCATGTTGCCCAGGCTGGTCTTGAACTCCTGGGCTCAGGTAATCCTCTCACCTCTCCCAAAGTGCTGGGATTACAGTCATGAGCCTTTGCACCTGGCCCAATCATAGTTCTTATATTTAGAATTATTTGTGTCTTTTTATAGTGACTACCTTTGTTTGTATACTTCTACATAATACATTCAATTTTTGTTTTTAGAAAAATTCTAATAACTCTCTTATATGAGCAAGAAGGAAAACAGCAGATCACTTTGTGTCTCTAAATGTAGTCAATAAGATTAACTTTGTTTATATTTACCATTTTACTTTTAAATATGTTAAAACATATCCTCAATTTTTCTTTATACTTTATCCAATTTCTAATGTTATGTTATAATTTTTGTTGCCTTTAGGTAGCATTTCTCTTTGTTTATTAGTAAGTTTTACTGCCATTTTCACACAGTTCTTATAAGATCTTTGTGTGGATGTCGTGTTTATTCTTTTTTAAAAAATTCATATTAAGTTGGGTTGAATTTTCTTGAACTGGCTATTAGAATGAGGAATCTTTGGAAATGTGTGAGAGGTCAGGATTGCTCCCAAGTTTCTTTACAATTCTTGTACAACTTAGATTGATACAGTGAATGACTGTTTCTTTAAAAATAGCACCTCTCAGCCGGGCTTGGTGGCTCAGCCTGTAATCCCGCGCCTTTGCGAGGCTGAGGTGAGTGGATTGCCTGAGCCCGCGGGTTCGAGACCCGCCTGGGCAAGCGAGACCTCATCTCTACAATAAATCAAAAATTAGCCGGGCGTGGTAGTGCGCGCCTGTAGTTCCAGC